>PVHP010005886.1:0-63208 GCA_004024765.1 Zapus hudsonius
CCCCTTCTCTCACTCTTCACCTTATTTATTGAGAGCATGTCTCTCCCTTTTTGTGGAACTCACTGGGTGGTCTAGCTATCCAGCCTACCCTGGGCTCTGTTTGCCTCTATCTCTTGAGTTCTGGGATCAAAGTGTGTGTTGCTGTACATTCCATGAATTTATGTGGCTACTAGGGATCTGAACTTAGAACCTCATGCTTGCCTGACAAGTGCTTTATTACCAATGGAGCCATGTCTCTGGCCCCAACTATATATCTTTTAAGACTCAAGCATGAACCAGAAGAGTGAAAGCAGAAGCCTCACATTGGCACCTTGCCTAGGGAGCCCTGTAACCTTCAGGCATTTCTGTGAAGGTTCCCTGGCTCCATAATTTTCACGAACATTTACTGGATACTTTCACTAGACACTCAAAATCCTATGCCCTTCCGCTCAAGGCCGTTGAGAAAAAGCTAACCGGATAGATGAAGTTTGGTTTGGGGTTGGGTCTTTGCATTTCTGTCAAAAGCCAAGGTCAGGGACTGGAGAGATGGCTCAGCAGTTAAGGCACTTGCCTGCAATGCCTAAGGATCCAGGTTTGATTCCCTAGTACTCACATAAAGCCAGATGCACAAAGTGGTGCAAGTATCTGGCATTCTTAGGCAGTGGCTGGAGGCCTTGGCAACTCTCTCTCTCTCTCTCTCTCTCTCTCTCTCTCTGTCTCCTTGCAAATAAGTAAATAAAATATTAAACAATTTAAAAACAAAATATCAAGGTCAGATTACTCAGGAAGATGAGGTGCCAAGCGGGCCAACAGAATATTGGAATATTGTACAGAGCTCCTGTTGCTGGGATGAACCCCCGAACCAGGCACAGTTTATGGGAAGAAGAAAGGATTTATTTGAAACTTAAAGATCCAGGGGAAGATCCAAATGGTGAGACTGGCCCCTTTTCACATGTCCAAGGAAAAAGAGAGAGAGAGAGAGAGAGAGAGAGAGAGAGAGAGAGAGAGAGAGAGAGAGAGAGAGAGAGAGAGAGAAAGAGAGAGAGAGAGAGAGAGACCCATCAGCAGCACCACCACACAAGTAAACATCAGGGAACTCCCCAGAGCTCAGACTGCTCTCAGCCTACCTTAGGTTGGAATTCCAGATCCTCCCCTAGTAACACCTAAGGATCCACCCATAGTGACACCTCCTCCAGCCAGGAGGCTGGAGACAAGCTTTAATGAAACTCCTGAATCTACTGGGGTTACATCCATTCAATCTACCACACAGAGCCTGGGAAAGAAGGAGGCAAAATGGGAAGGAAAGGAAAAAAGTAGGAGGAGTCACCAAGAACCATGTCTTCCTAGATTTTGAGTTTTTAAAGGACAAAACCTGAAGGTAGCCATACCATTTCTGCATCTTCAGTATTGCTTGCATAGTGTCTTGCTACCTGAAGAATTCCACCAATTTGTAGAATAAATGGCATGTAGCAGTGGGCACCCAGGGATCTGGAGGGAGTGGCTAGGATTGAGGTCCCAGATGAAGGGGAGGAAGGATAAGTAAGAGGTTAAAGAGGGGTCATCAAGGCCCCCTGTCCTCTGAATGAAGCAGACAGACCTGGTCTTATCACAGTCTGACTGTGATAAGTCTCACTTTCCCTGTATCTGGATACCGGGTAAACCAGTGAGGCTCTTGGTTTCCTTGGCTCCCCTCTGGATGAGGGTGACAATAACCACTGGTACCATTCACGTGTGAATCCAAGAGACGGTCACAGTGATGGGCAAAAAATAGACCAGAAACAATTTTCCTATTCAGCTTATTTCAAACTTTCCTTTATTCCGTCCCAGACTCTCTATCCTTCTCGAAGGAAGTGTTAACAAAGAGTGCCACAGTTGGTCTGAGATGTTATGAAAGAAATGTGGGTGGATTATTGTGAAACCCTGTGCACCCAAACCAAAACAATCTAGACATCTGTCCTTCTGGTGGTTGAGTTTTCAGCAATGACCTTGTATATAAAGGACAACATTTTATGTTTTACTAAACCCAGAGGCATACGAAAGCTTGGGACAGGACCACTTTGAGGTCAGACAGACTTGGTTTTGTCCCATGTGCTTGTCATTCTGATGAGCTAAGTCTCTTCTTTGTGCTTGGAGTTACATATCTGTATTATATCAGTTTCATTCACTCACTCATTCATTCATTCCTGAGAACCTGCTGATGGCAGACTTGCAGTTAGCCTGTAACATTCATGTCACATTATCCTGTGCAGTGTAGAGTCCAAAAGACTGGAGGAGAGTCCATCAATTGCCTGAGGGGTTGGAGTCATATTGTCAAGGATAGAGGGGGTCCTGTGTATGATGTCACACCCATGTGGGTTGAAGCAGAGTGTTTGAAGGGGAAGAATGAGAGGTAAGTCTTGAGGGAGAAATACCAGGGCAGGTGGGGCAGGGCCTTGGATTCTATGAATATATGTATATATCAGCATTCATCCCAGGGGAGACAGTAAGCTCCCCAAACAGTCCAGGACTGACCAACATTGCCAGCCTATCACCAAGTAGGATTCTCCCCCACAACTCTCAGAAGATCAACCTTGGTGTAACTTTCACTTTGGTTTGAAACTAGGGTTCAGAGGGACTGAACATTCTCCCTCTTCTGGAATATTCATATCCATATTAATATCTGTTAATTTTCTAAAGTAAATAATAACATTGTTCAATAGCTTTTCTAAACCCAATCCATATTGGAAAATAACATATTAGGGGTGGAGATGTCTCTGGATAAAGCACTTGCTGCCCCACTGAGAGCCTGAGTTTGGATCTCCAGACTCTATGTCAAAGCTGGAAATGGCTATGGTAATCCCAGTGTGCTGACAGCAAGAAGGGAGGCTGAGACAGGAGAATTTCCCAGAAGCCCCAGGAGTGGTGAGTAATAAGATATCCTGTCTCAAACTAGGTGGAAGGCAAGGGCCAACCTGAAAGTTGTCCTTTGACCTGAACATGGCCTGGGATTGACCCCACCTACACACACACACACACACACACACACACACACACACACACACACACACACCAAAATAAAGAAATAATTCAAAAATAAAAACACATTAACCACTTATGAACTGAGACTTCAGACAACCTGCTTGGGAGACATGATGAGAGTCAGGAAATAAAACTACACTTTTGTTTTATAAAGATACAATAGTGTCTACCACACACAGAGCTCAGATTCTCTTCTGACTACTTAATTTCATTCTCATAACAACTCTAGGGGAGGATAATAGTCTTGCTATTACTTTCTTCTCTCCAATGAGGAAAGCAACGCATAAAGGCCTTTGGTAGCTTACCAAGTTGCAGAACTGTTATAAACGGGACAGAGTGGAGATAAACCTGGTCAATGTGTACACCATAAATCAGTGTGACTGCAAGGGCGGGGGGGGGGGAGGAGGCTGCAGACTAATCAGGAGGGGTTTACTGCTGTTCTTTGGGTAAAAGGCATGGGGTCCATGTGGATGGCATACATTTGCTCCCAGGACTAAATAATATAACACCAAGCACCAAGGATAGTTTCTACATCGTTGTGCACAGTCGCCAAATGACAGCTCACCCACGGTGTGGGAGAGGTTTGTGCTCTAGGGTAGAAGGAAGGCAGGGTGTGTAGGTTTGCCAAGTACACGCCCAGGGGTTCCGAGTCTGGAGGCTAAAGTTTGAGGCTGTAGTGCTGGGATTTGGGTTTCTTCTGAGAGTCTTTTCTTTGGCTGTAGGTGGATATCTTTGTGTTCATATTTTTTTCTCTATAGGTATACTGTCTTCTTTTTTAAAAAATAATCTTTGAGCATATAGCACCCCAGACAGGTGGTTAATATCAAGAATGTAAAAGGAGGGCTGGAGAGATGGCTCAGCGGTTAAGGCACTTGCCTCCAGTGCCTAAGGCCTCTGGTTCAATTCCCCAGGACCCACATAAGCCAGACCCTGGTGCACTCTCACTTTCTCTCTCTTTCTCTCTCTCTCTGTATCTCTCTTCTGTCTCTCTGTATCTCTCTGCTTGAAAATGAATAAATAAATATTTAAAAAAAAGAATGTAAAAGGAGCTGAAAATTAAACACTATATTACAAAATATCATTATTTGGACAAAAGACTTAAATGTGATGTTAAGGGATGGGAAATGCTAAAACACAATGCAAAAGATGACATTTCAAACATTAAATTTGGTTACCTTAAAATTAGCTCTATAAAGAAGAGCGCATAAAGAAAATGGAAAGGCATACTGATTTTGATAGCTATTTAGGAAACCTATGACTTATGGAAGATTAATAGCTGGCACACATACTGAATCAATCAGAAGATGACAACTCAGTATGAACAGAGAGGAATAGGCCTTTCATCCAAGAAGAAAGGGAACAGTAGCTTAAGTCCACAGTGAGGTGTCCTTTCACAGGGTCTGGTTGGTAGACGGCTGTAGGCGTTGTCATTCCTTTGACTGGAGGGGGAGCGAAAGCTTGGAGTGTGAGCTGACAGCTTGTTAGCATTAGCTTACAAAGTTGAGCATCCTTTTGCCCAATCACTTAGCAGTTTTCTCTAACTCTGTAACCCAGAGAAAATCCCACACAGGTGGTGACCACAAAAATATACATAGTAGACTATTTCATGAGGAAATAACTCCTATGGCTATTGATATAATGTATGAACAAGTTTGGATATCCAGACTGGAGAGATGGCTCAGCAGTTACAGGCACTTGCTTGCAAAGCCTTATGGCCTAAATTTGATTCCTCAGTATCCAGGTAAAGCCATATGCACAAAGTGGCACATGCATCTGGAGTTCATTTGCAGTGGCAGAAGGCCCTGGTACACTCATACTCACTCTCTCGGTCTTCTTATTTCTCTGTCTCTATCTCTCTTTCTAATGAATAACTAATATATTTTTTTAAAAGTCTGGATATTGAAATGCTGAGATACTAAAGAAATTGACAAATGAATAAACCACTACTGCATATATCCACTTACAAGATCTATAAAAAATTCTTGCATGAAAAAAGGCAGTTTCAGAATGTTAAGCAGTAAAACAAGAAAAATGAAATAATATACCGATTCATTGTGGGCGTCTAGTCCAATATGACATAGGTCTTTATATGAAGATGATCCCGTGTAAGTATATCACAGGGAGGATGGCGTGTGACATTAGATGATGTGACCACATGTCCAGGACTTCCTATGATTACCAGCCAACCATCAGCTAAGATTCTCCCCACAGCTCTCGAAGAAAGCAACCCTGATATCGTTTTTTATTTTGTCGTTGTAGCCTCCAGCCATGCAATACCATAAATCCCTGTTTTCTAAGCTACCCAGTTTGTGACACTTGCATACTTAGCCTAGGAAACTAGCATAGTTCTTTAGAGGGTGGTAGGTTTCTCTCTGTCTCTATCTCTCTTTCAAGTGAATAAAAAATAATTTTATTGTTATAATTCACTCCTTAACAGTGCGTCACATATATTATTTTAATGTATCAATTATTTATGTAATAAAATGGAAAAGTTTTTCTTTTCACTGTTACCAAACTGAGGTGTGTTCTTTCCGTTAATCTTGATGGCAAATTCAAATGAAGGTTTTGTAGGTGCTTTTATTAAAATTACAAAAGCCAGGTTTCAGCCCTGCCCTTGATCTTTATGGAGTTTTATTTCAACTCAGTGTCACTGAGTGTGCACATAGTGTTCTGTGTCTAGTCCTGACTGGCGTTTCCCAAGCACACCCTGCAGCCCCTCTCCTTGAGGACAGGTTAGCAGTGGTTTTGTCTCCACTCAACACAAAAGAACCCTGGCAGCCTAAAATCACATTAGAATTCTGGGCATGTGTGCAGCAAATGTGAATTCACCCCAACAGGAGCCACACAGAACAGGGCTTCTGATGTGTCTATTGGCACAGTGGTCGGCCTCCAAGAAACAAGACATAAGGCTAAGTTCTCTGTGAGTTTCTTGGATGGATGCACACAGAAATCCTTTGAGCATCACTTTCTCAGAAACAACCAGAAGACTCTATTGCTTTTTTTTGAAGGGTTTAGCACCCTCCCATCCTCCCTCCCACGAGTTGGTCTCTTAGACTTATCTTTGAGAACTAGGAATTGTGGGTGAGATATGGGTTTTGTTTGCCAGATTCTATATGTGTGTGTGTGTGTGTGTGTGTGTGTGTGTGCATTGTTTGAAAGTAGTTGTTTACTTTTCCTTACATAATATCTTTCTCTGCTAATGGCAATGTAACCTCTGTCTCTTTTTAAAAATGTTTTTTATTTATTTAAGAGAGAAAGAGAGAGTACAGGTGCTTCAGGGCTCTTTGCCATTGCAAAGATGCTCCAGATTCATGTCCTACTTTGGGTATCTGGCTTTATGTGGGCACTGGGGAATTGAACCCTTGGGTGGCAGGCTCTGGAAGCAAGTGTCTTTAATCGCTGAACTATTTCCCTATCTCTGTATCCTCTGTTATTTGAGAAAGTATTTGATGCTGAGCATCTTTTATCAATACTTGGGGGAATATATCCTGATTAGTGAATGGGACTCTACTTAGGAATTCCAACAGTGTATGTGAGTATATGCAATACCAACACTGTGTGCAAGTATATGCAAAATAGATTTAAAAATAGGACAGAAGAGATGGCTCAGCAGCCAAGTGTGCTTCCTGGACTAGCATGAGGGCCTGAAGGGATGTGTAAAGAGCTGGGCGTGGCCACACCTGCCTGTAACCCCAGCCGCACACAAGGGAGCAGAAAGCAGGGAATCACCAGGCTCATGAAAACTGTGAGCTCCAGTGTCAGCGAATAAGACTGTAGGAGCCAAAGAGTGGGAAAGAGGATCCTGAGACCTGGTCCCCGCTAGCCCATAGGGACAGTCTGAAGCCTTCAAGCTGCAGAGTGGACACCATGATAACACGGGGGAGGGACTCTAGGGTGGTGAGGGGAAGAGAGTAAAACTTGTCATATGTATTGTTTTACAAAAAGAATGTGGAAGAGCAATGGAGTGAATCACCACAAGTTCTGCTCCTGCCTCTGCAGGCAGAATGTATGGAGGGCTGCAAGTCAATGCATGTGCACACAGCACACACACACACACACACACACACACACACACACACACACAGACATTTGCATAACACCACACACACTGCAACACACCCCACATACACACCACACACCACACACCACACACACATACACATACACCACACACACACAACACACCACACACAACACACAGACACCATACACAGACACCACACACATACCACACCACACATATCACACACACACACCACACACACACCATACAAATGCACCCCCCCCACCCCCCCACCCCCACACACATGCAAACACACACCACACCACATTACATATACATGAGCCAAAAAACAATGTGATTTACATAGCACGGTGCAAAAGACTGTTTGGGCTCTATTATAGAATGCTACAATTTGATATTACTTAGGGCCAGTTTCTTTCCTTTCCCAGTCGTTATAGCTGCCAACGAGGTCCCTAATTGTCAGGTTGCCAAACTCTAACACTGTAAAAGCTGGTTGTAGCCTTTATTAATTAAAATACTTGGTGAGTGGCCAGGTGTTGTCCTATGTGAGGATGGGGAGACACACAAAACTTCCATGGGAAATCATGCCAATGGAAGAAACACATTCTCACAAATTACACACACACACACCTCACACACTAAGGAACAACCTGTAACAGCCTGTAATGTGGTTCAGTACTATTAATCATTAAAGGAAGAGAATGTACCCCATATTACCCACATTTTCAGGCAGCTTATTTCATGGTTATTCTTTGGATACTGGCCATCCAGGTATGATAGTTCATAACCAAAACAATCAATCCTCTGACCATACCCGAATAACCCTTTTACAAATTAATATCAATTTAAAAAACTTCTCAATGTCCACCACAGGGGAAAACTGCACAGTTTCTCTTTGCTATGGCTAATGGCTAATTTATTTTATCTCACTCTTGTATTTTATGGTCCCTTTCAATTTCCAGGAATTTAGAGGCACCTTCTGATTCTGGAATGATGAAATGGGGTTTATTTTCTTGTGGCTCTGGCCCCAGGTGGAGACAACACTTAACTAATCTAATAAGAGCAAAAAGCCATCATGGACTCACATAAACGTTAGCTGGAAATGGAGACATCTTTTTTTCATTTTTACATAATGTATTTTGATCAGAATCCCTCCTTATTACCTTCCTTTCTGTTCCCTTTCCACAGAACTCCTTTCTTCCATGACAGAATGATGATGGTCTAATATTGTGTAGGTTAACAACAGCCACTGTGAGGTTCTGGATGCAGCGGCTGCATCACGTGCACAAGACATCCCTCCACAGCACTCCTCCCCATCCTCAGGCTCTTACATTCTTTCTATTACCTCTTCCGTATGGTCCCAGAGCCTTGGCAGGGGTGAAGTGGGGGAGATTTAATAGGTATGGAGCACTGATGTTTAGCAAAAAGCCGTTTTCAAATAATATGAATTGGCTGAAAACCACACCATAGAATTAAGTGGCTCAAATCCATTTCTTAATGATAATAAAAAAAAAAAGCATTTCTTCCTCATAAACCAACCTCTACAAAAAATGTGTTAGATGCATATAACCCCTTGGGTGTCAGAACCAGGAAGGCTCTCATTGAAGGACTTTAACGATCCTTAAAGGGTTTCCAATCCTGGCTGACAGATGCTGTTTTAGAAGGCACCCCCACCTTGTCCCCTGGGCCCCTCATTCCCTTACCCAGCTGGAAAGTGGCCAAAGCTCCTTGAGGTGATGGGCCCTAAAGCTGTGTTTCTCCTTATAACGCTTGGCCAGAATCGCTTTTCCTTTCTGCTTGGGGATCAATTCTCTTTCAAATACGCAGCCTTTCTTTCCACCTGCGTTCTGCACGTCTTGGGTTGGACTTGGACGGAGTTCGGTCTGCAAGCTAAGCTACCATCCCACACGGTCCAGCTTCCCTGGACTCCCGGGATTCCTAGGGTAGAGCCTCAGGCTTGGGAACTTTCCCCAGCAGCCTGGCGCCCAGAGGACCTCCTCCTCCTGCTGCTGCTGGGTGGCCACCGCGTCCCCAGCACGGAGCAGCCTGGCCTGGGGACAGGGGCGGAGGGAGAGCCCAGGAAGGGGCGGAGGTCGCTGAGCCCTGGGATCCCTGGAGCCCGGCAGGCAGATCCCGCCCTGGGGACCCAGTGCGCCCAGGAACCTGCCATGGCGCACGGAGCCCGGCGCCCTTCTGCTCCGTCCGCTGCCAGCCTGAGACCCGGGAGATCCAGGTAACCGCATCCCTGTGGCTTCATCCCCTCTGCCAGCCTGGGGATGCTCAGCTCGACCCCCAGGTTTAACCAACCAGCGCCCGGAGGTGCCCAGGGGAGCTGAACCTTGGGGGGCGCTTGGCTCGCAAATTTGGATCAGACCTGAGGCGAGAGAAGTGTGTCTGGGTTGAGCCTGGCTGATGGCCGGCTGCGTGGATGGGGGACCGGGTAGAGAGGATCTCCCAGGCCAACAGGCATAAGGGACAGAGATGGAGATCCATCTCTCCCCGGGGTTCCCTGCTGGCCCGCCAGCGCAGGTCTTTGGCGCCCTCCAGGGTAGGAGATTAAGAAAAAAACCCCAAAACAAAAAAACTGGCATTTGAATGGCTGGTAGAAAAGTTTCAGCAAGTTGGTAGTGCTAGCAGAGAGGCCCTGGGGACTGCGGGGACAGAGACTAGTGAAAGTAGAGGAGGCGACCCTGGTCCCTAGTATGCTGTGACGTGGCCAAAGTTCCCTAGGGAAAGAGCGACAGAGGAAGACTTTGTTTTGGATAGTGCCACTCAGAGGCTGTAACAGTGAGTAGTCTGCCTCCTTCCCCAGGATCAGCACAGCCCTAAAGGACTCCAGAAAACCTTCTGGAAGTTCAGTATCCTGCCTTCCAGGAGTCAACCTTGTGTGTGTGTGTGTGTGTGTGTGTGTGTGTGTGTGTGTGTGTGTGTGTATGCTTTAAGCCTTGGGTTTTAGAAACTCTCCACTTAATCAGGAGTCAGCTTGCTTGCTCTTCCTCGGCAAAGTTTAGAGAAACTGAACTGTTCTGCTGACACATAGGTGCTTCACTATGGACTGATCTGCGCCAACAGAGAATGGAACAGGTCATTTTAAAGATTAGTTACTTAATGGGTATGCTTTAAAAGCTTTCTCGAGCTTAAATCTAATATTGTTAGTGACTTTGTCAACCTTAAATGTTTTAAGCTGTCACGCATGTGGGGAGGATGATGTCTGGGAGGCTCCTTGTTTGCAGAGGGGACTGAAGGGAGAGCTCTCCATTTGGACAGCAGCTTTACCTTGAACAAGAGAAAGAACCACATGTTGCTTTCCGTGTGTTGTAACCTTGCTTATGATAGGCCAGGCGTTTGCATCGCATTACAGGGTGCTGGGACATTGGTCTTCAGTGTCAGATGACCCTTAATTTCGTGTTTATAATTGCTCTCCTGTCTGTTACAGATGTCTGGACTTCGAGCCTGCACAGTTGTGACAGGGAGATGACTTGAAGGGTCAGCTTCTGTCTCCACAACAATGTCCATGAACAGTTCCAAGCAGCTCATGTCTCCTACAGCTGGGCTCCTAGCTAACACCACCTGCCAGACGGAAAACCGGCTCTCGGTGTTTTTTTCCATCATCTTCATGACAGTGGGAATCTTATCCAACAGCCTGGCCATTGCCATTCTTGTGAAGGCATATCAGAGATTTCGACAGAAGTCTAAGGCATCGTTTCTGCTTTTGGCCAGTGGGCTGGTCATCACTGATTTTTTTGGTCATCTCATCAATGGAACTATCGCGGTCTTTGTATACGCCTCCAATAAAGACTGGATCCGCTTTGATCAATCCAATATCCTTTGCAGTATTTTTGGTATCTCCATGGTGTTTTCTGGTTTATGCCCACTCTTTCTAGGCAGTGTGATGGCCATCGAGCGGTGCATCGGAGTCACCAAGCCCATATTTCATTCGACGAAAATTACATCCAAACATGTGAAAATTATCTTGAGTGGTGTGTGCATGTTTGCAATTTTCATAGCCCTGCTGCCCATCCTTGGGCATCGAGACTATCAGATTCAAGCATCAAGGACCTGGTGTTTCTACAACACGGAGCACATTGAAGTCTGGGAGGATAGATTTTATCTTCTATGTTTTTCTTTCCTGGGCCTCTTAGCTCTTGGTGTTTCATTCCTGTGCAATGCTGTGACAGGAATCACACTTTTAAGAGTTAAGTTTAAGAGCCAGCAGCATAGACAGGGTAGGTCTCACCATCTCGAAATGGTCATCCAGCTCCTGGCCATCATGTGTGTCTCCTGCATCTGTTGGAGCCCATTCCTGGTAAGAACCTCAATGCATTTACAGTTTTTTTGCTTTCTTGGGTCTCCTCATGTGCCTTGCAAGGTTTGCTGTCGTTATCAAAGTTGTTGGTCTGGAACATCAGTCTTAATTGCTGACATTTCCTCTTCTACTTCGAATGAAGTTGTGGTTGACACACAGCTTTATTTTTCATAAGCTCTGAATCGAAAGAAATATGGTTACTAAACAATTCTAAACATGCTATTTCCTGCTTGCATGTAGTACAAAGTAGCCGAACTTATATACTTTTAATAGGCCGAGGGTTGTTAGTTTCTAAAATGTGGGAAAAAAATGACCTGCTATAATACTGCAGTGGATCAGAATTCAGGAAGCCTTGATAAAGAGTCACAGGCTTTAAAAAGTTCCTGGGAACTTTAGAGCATGACCATACAGCAACTTGGTCATTTTTCATCTCTCTCTCCTGTGTTGTCCTCCCCCCAAGAAAAGCCCTCTTCTTCCTAGGTAGCCCTTCTTCTGTTGTGCTGTCTCGGTCCTTTTGTCCTTTCCTGTCCTGTTCATGGATTTGGTCTTGTCGGCAGTAATCACCGTGGGGTCGTGAGTACAGCAGTTGTTTTGTGAGACAATCTTCCTCTGCAGACAGAGCACAGACGCTCCTGGGTGTTCTAAGTATGCAATGATGAGATCTTGTCTTGGAGCCTATGCTGGCGAGCTTAGAGAGCTAGATAGCTCAGGTCAACTCTTTGGGTAATCCAAGCGAAGAAAGCATCAGTTCCCAACCCCAAGAACAATGCTGATGTTGCTGGAGAAGCTTGATTAGCAGAGAACCAGAGATTCTTCCTCTTTTCTTTCATTCCTTAAAACCATTTTCATCAGCAGGTGTGTGTGATGGACTTTCCGCTTGGAAATGAAAGGTACAGTTAAGGGATTGTCAAGTGCCAGTCATTCCTCTTCCCTTCCAGAGAGATGGGAAAGAAAAATCATGCTTATCAAAGACATTATGGACCAACCCCCTGCCCCAACTATACTTTGTGACAGAAAGCATGACAATATGCTTTGAAAGAGAAAAAAAGGTTTATAGAAGGGACAGTATCGGTTGTTCTTATACTTTTGGGGTGTCAGGTGGGCATCTCGAGAGGATCACACCTGCCATGGAAAGGCAGAAATGGGGTCAGTACAAGGAGGTGGGGGTAGATGGTGAGGAGGTAGGGAGTAATTAATGCCCTCTGTCCTGTGCCCCCCATATGCCAGCCATCCAGGAAGTGTTGAAAGTGCTGATTTGATAAACAACTCAGATAATCCGATACACATACACGATTTGGAGCACACCTCCTGTTCAGTAGCCGCAGATAGAGTGAGTTTTGTTTTACAAAAGGACTTCTTTTCAAATACTATTAATTTTCATTTTATTGCTTTACAAATTGATTATTTTTATTTTTAAAAAATATTTTATTTATTCATTTTTCAAGCAGAGAGAGAGAGAGAGAGAGAGAGAGAGAGAGAGAGAGAGAGAGAGAGAGAGAGAGAGAGAGCACACCAGGGCCACCACCTTGGGGATCTGGCTTATGTGGGTCCTGGGAAATTGAACCTGGGGCCTTCAGCACTGGAGGCAAGTGCCTTAACTGCTGAGCCATCTCTCCAGCCCACAAATTGATTATTTAAAAAATATTTTTATTTATTTCTTAGGAGAGAGGGGGGAGTGAGTGCACCAGGGCCTCTTACCACTGCAAACAAACTCCAGATGCATGTGCCACACTGTGCACCTGGCTTTACACGGGTACTGGAGAATCAAACCCAGGCCATCAGGCTATGTAAGGAAGTGCCTTTAACTGCTGAGCCATCTCTCCAGCCCTGAATTTAGTTTCCTAAAGTGTTAAGTTATTTAAAAATCCTTTTCATGTTTTATGTTGCTCCTGGGCTGGCCAGGTGGAAGGATCCACGTGAGAGGAGACTGGGTGGTTTCCTAAGAAGTGGGTCTTCTGTAGTCCTGGGGGAGGCAAGAGTCAGATTTGTTCCCTCATGCTTGATTAAATGACACAGAGCATCTTTAACAGTTGGAACTGTATTCGTGCTCATTTTTTGAGGGGTTAATTTACGCTACTCGACACAAGGAATTTTATGAAAGAAGTGCATCTTCCTTTTTTCCCTCTCGTGAATTTCTTTTTTAAATGAGCTTTTCAAAATAAAAATCAAGTCTGAGTGAACTGAAATTCTTTGAGGGAACTATGAAGTGAATATGAAAAAGAGAAAACAGTGAATATGTTAAAGAAACTTTGACTATGAAGACCCTAAGCCTGGAGGGAACATTAAAACACTAAGATAGCACATTAAATACGACACAGATAATACGGACGACCGAGGTGACTGCTCTTCTGTGTCACCTTAAACATTCTGTTTAGTTCTGGCTTCTGACATTGAGATGCAGGAGTAGTAGATGAATGGACCACTGTGGAAGACTGTGGAAGGAAGCAAGATTCTAGACTTCTGCCAACTATATTTTGAATTTATATCGTCTCTTATTTCCTGTTCTGAATTTTGGTTTCTTTTATTGGTAGTATGGACATTACAATTTAATTCATATTTAATCATATTTTCTAGTGGAAGCTGCTTCACTTCTCTTTAACTGACAATTACTGACATCATCTATGTCTTGATACTTCTAGAATGCCTCTTAGGATGTATATTCCTTCTGTGTGAGATTCTCAGCAGGTTGGTGTCCTTAGGTTCTTCCTTAGTAGGTTGATCTTTGGAGTTGTGCTAAGGGTTCTTGGAATGACGTATGTTCTGGTTCTTTTGTAGAAGTTGGGTCTTCATGGCAAGGTCTGAACCTACGATGTATAGCTTTTGTGGTCTAGAATAAGTGTCTTGAGATTCAGTTCAGGTCATCAGATAGTGATGTATGTCTAGTTACGCACACACAAAAACTCAGGTGTGAAAAATACTAAAACAAGGCCCACTGCTAATCCCTCAGGTGAAACATTTTCCCTTCTATTCTCAAAAATCAAGAAGAATTAGCATAGGTATTAATCATTCCTTTTGTATTGTTAAGGCTATTTATTTATTCAATTTTGGGATAAGGTTTTGCTATGTGACCCAGACTGACCTTGAACCTGTGATCCATGTGCCTGACCCTCTGCGTTGTGGGATTATAGGTATACATCATAATGTTGGCTTCTTACTTTTTAAAAATTGATATTTTATTGTCAAAAATTAGGTACATTGTATTAGCAAAGATTATGTTGGTATCCCCATTTCCCTCCCCCCTTCCCCAATCCACTGGGTATCCTCCCCGGTGGGCATACTGGATCAATCCATGGCATAGGAGATTATGGATATTACAGGAGGCAGTTCTTACTTTTTAAAGTACCATCAGAACCAGTTTCTGGTTACATATGTACTATAATGTGTTGGCTTCCAGGCCATCATGTTACTTCATCTATATTCATGCCTTGTCTCCTTGTCTCTCACACAGAATGAGTAAGATGCAGAGGAGGATGTCTGTGTTTAAGAGGCCATAATGGGTCCAAACATCAATAGTTACATAGCTTCTAAAGCTATTTAAATTTACAACTTTGGGGCTGAAGTGATGGCTCAGTGGTTAAACGTGCTTGCTTGCAAAGCCTGCCACTCCAGATTCATTCCCCAGTACCCACATAAAGCCAGATATGTAAAGTGGTTCATGTGCCTGGAGTTCCTTTGCAGTGGCAAGAGGCCCTGATGTATCTATACATGTATGCACTCGCTCTCTCTCTCTCTAGTAAATAAAATGATTAAAAACCCAAATAATAATAATAATAAAATATAAAAAATGGCTATGCCAAATTCTTGGAGAGAAAAACTATTCAAATAAATAAATAATTTACAACTCAATACTTAGTTAATTTTGTGGTTTGAGTTTTAACCAATTCAAAGGTAAAATGATGTTTTTTGAGTTCTGTCTCTGCAATAGACTTTAAGAACTTTTCTGAGGAGTTTCTTGTTTATAGAAAAATGAGTGGAGAGGAGTGCTCCCACACAGTGCTCCCCAGCTGCCCTTGTTATTAACACCTTGCATTCATTGGTGGAAATTTTATGGTTGATTATTGTTATTAAGGGTGGTAGTTTACATTCTGTCTGTATTGTTTTCTATGGGGTTTGACCAGAGTATAACACACCGTTATCACACCATATAGACAATGTCAATGTTCCTCCCTGTGGCTTTTAGACATGTAATATGTTTTATCTTCCCAAAGAGGGAAATGGGCTTTGCCTTTCCCAGGAATTGAGACTTAATGTGAAACGCAAATATTTATTTATAACTTATTAATGCCTCTTAAGACTTGGCAATATCTGTGCTTCATGGTTATGAATATGACTAACTCAGATAAACTCAAACAATCCCAGCTGAGAAATGTAAGAAACTACAATTTGACGATTAGCTACAGGTTCACTCTAGAAACCTTTGAGAGTCAATCACCAGTTATAGAATTACCTTTTGAACTTCCTGGGGAACTTGTCTTTTCTTTTTAGCTTTTTTTTATTTTTTATTTTATTTTATTTTATTTTATTATTTTTGCTATTTTTTATGTCTTTTCTTTTTTTTAAATATTTTATTTATTCATTTTCAAGGAAAGAGAGAGAGAGAGAGAGAGAGAGAGAGAGAGAGAGAGAGAGAGAGAGAGAGCACACACCAGGGCCACCACCTTGTGGGTCTGGCCCATGTGGGTACTGGGGAATTGAACCCGGGGCCTTAGGCACTAGAGGCAAGTGCCTTAACCGCTAAGCCATCTCTCCAGCCCCTATATCTTGTCTTAATAAATACTCTTGAAAACATTTTTTTCCCTGATGTTTCCGTTGCAGGTAGGGGTTTGTTAGCAGCACTTTCAAGGAATATCTTCTTAATAACTTTCATTTCTGCCCTTACTTAATTCTTCTTAATGACCCTTCATAGAATTGAACCTTAAAAGGTGTTTAGTGTACTTGCCACATGCGTCTCTCCAGACTGGCAGAGCCCTGCATACTTGTTGACTGACTGACTGTAACTTAAGTGGGATGAATGTCAAGAGATGGGAAATGTTTGACCAGAACACAGATCCCGAGTTTCATAGGTAAGAATGAAGCAAACACTGAAACCAGATGGGAACGTTGAATGTTTCCCACCTCAGCAAGCATAGCTGTGTCATGGTTTGATCCCGGTGCCCCCCACAAACAAATGAATGTGTTCTGGGTAATCGATCCTCAGCTGATGGCAGTTTGGATTTTACAACCTCGCTGGAGCTGTTTTGTTGGGGGCAGGCTTATGGGGGTTATAAACCAGCTTCCCCTTGCCAGAGTTTGGCACACCATCCTGCCATTGTGTGCAGTGCTGTGGCAGAGGCGATGTCCACTCTCTGCTCATGCCATCATTTTCCCTGCCAGGATGGAGTCTCTCCTTGAATCCATAAGCCAAATAAAACCTATTCCTCCACAAGCTGATTTTTTTGGGGGGGTTCTTTCTGTGCAGCAACTAGAAAGCTGACCTCAACACTGTCTGACTAGAACTTTTCAGAGACAGAAGAAGAGAATTTTGAGCATGGGGGTGGGGGGGTAAAAAGAAGTATATGAAGAACAAAATAACGTCTTACGTAGTTGAGTTTACCGAGCACCGTGTCCCCCTGCATAGGCACAGCTTGATTTAGATTCTTCTGGGGTTCTTATCTTAGCCTGATGTCTCTGGTCCTTGTCACAGCCTTGGCCCTTTCACTGTCACAGTCGGATATCATGTGGCCACTCACTGGCGTGATTATCTGACTCAGACCAATTAGGTTGGATCATTGAACTTTCACAGAAATTGCTAAATGGTACGGGCATCATGGTGCCCAGGCCTTAGAGAGTTAATGGCTAGGGACTGAGCAAGATGTGACAGAATGTGTGACTATTTGGTGAAGACTGTGCTCTTACAAAGACAGGTTCTCATCACTGTTCAAAATCAGTACCTAGAATTGCTCTATGTGTGCCTTGTCCTCCACACTGAAGGGTGGCCATGCACAGCTGTATGCAGGCAAAGAGGAAGACGTGTCAGCGTGCGTCCTGCTCTGCACGACGAACAATCATTTCTAACCTCTGGACATTTACATTATACTGCAGAAGTTCCAGTCAGCCAGGCACATGGACTTCTTGTGTGTCCATAAGTCTATACCATACACTCACATGGATATGCATTACATCACGTAATCAGGGAAGGAAACTATTCTTCATTAGGCTATAATAGTGCCATTATACATTGTCCAAATTCCAAGGAATGGGCACACAAGCAGCCGGTGCCCGGCTGACTGGAAAGGAGGAGATATCATATTATTATAATTATATTAATGTAACTTAACCTGTGAGCCCAGGCTGCGTTCTCACATGCTGTGTGCATGGAGCCCTGCTTGGGGTCACTGACAGTAGTTGGCAAATACATCGTTCTGGGAAACTAGGAGCACATTCCTGTCCTGAGCCTTGGGGTGTTCGGCCTGGATCACTCTTCCCCTGTCATTCCTGTGGCTTTCACACTCTTCTCATCGCTCAAATATCCCCTGTTTAGGCGATCTGAAAACCTTCCCTGTCTCCCTGTCTCTTTCCCTCCCCTGTTTTCTTTCCCTAATTGCACTTAGTGAGGTCTGATTTTATGGTTTAGATTTCTTGGTTGGTCTGGTGCTGCTTGGCTTTTGCCCCTTACCTATCAGCTCCTAGAGAGAGGGGAGTGGACCTTGTTCATGGCTTCATCCCCAGCTCCCAGACTGACCAGTGCTGGAGCACAGGAGGGCCCAGTAGGTGATGGTATTGCTTCCACTCTGTCTCTGTTCAGCAGGGGCCATCAGGACCTGATTGATAGGCCCAGGATTATGTTTAATACTTCTAAGAATGGTCTTCAACTCTTCTGAGACCAGGAGCTTCTGCTTGAAGGTTCCCCACAAGTATGAAAACAAGGACCCCCAGATAGTCTGCAATTTGAATTTGGGATAGAATTTAGGACTTTTTGAAGAATTCCACAAATCAATTAGACTTGGTATTTTATTTCTATGCTATTAGAATAATTTATTTAGTAGTCATTTCCTCTGTGAGTCTCAATGGTGCTTATTGGCAAGGTGTTATTTTTCTTTTAGTTGCTAAATTTAGTGAGGCAATAGTCCATGTGTGTTGAACAAATAAACCAATAAACCAAGTATTGAATGGGAAGTATTGAGGCCAAGGAAAATGTCAAGCAAGAGGAATGTAGAGTTAGTTTCTCCATAGTCATCAGCACTGCCTCTTTCTCTACAGACACACTTTTTGACCCTCTTCCATCACCCCAACCATCCCATAATGTGTGAGGGAATATCCTGTTGGGACAAGAAGAGACACTTATTTGAGGGCTGGAGAGATGGCTCAGCGGTTAAGGCACTTGCCTCCAGTGCCTAAGGCCCCAGGTTCAATTCCCCAGGACCCACATAAGCCAGACCCACAAGGTGGTGGCCCTGGTGCTCTCTCTCTTTCTCTCTCTCTCTCTCTCTCTCTCTGCTTGAAAATGAATAAATAAAATATTAAAAAAAGAAGATACACTTATTTGAATAAAGACTTGCAGGTGTCAGGCATCATTGTTCATTGTCAAAAAATAACATCTTTATGCTAAATGTTGATATTAGTCTGGAAAATAGGCTTGGTAATGTCTTATTTTACTGGTTGATGAGTGTAGATATTTGTATCTCTCTAGATATGTCTTTTTTCTTCATTTCTCTTTTTTTTGAGGCAGGATCTCATGTATCCCAGACTGGACTTACACTTTTTATGGAGCCAAGGATGCCTTGAACTGCTGGGCCTCCTGCCTCCCTTCCCCACGTGCCCGGGATGATAGGTGTGCATCCCCGTGTCTCGATTATGTGGTGCTGAGGATTGAACTCTGGGCTTCATGTGTGCTGGGCAAACATCCTCAGGATTTGTCTTGATGAGACTGAGAGACTGGGTACATCTTGTGTTCACCAATGATGAATTCTCAGTGTCATCCAGTGGACTGTTTCATCGGATGGGTGTGAGGGTATCCTATACGCATGGCCCTTAGGATGAGTTGTGCGTAGACATTTCCTTCAGCTGTGGGTAACTGACCCAACTGTGGTTGTGTCACCATCTCTGTGGTCATTCCATGCACAGTGACAGGGGAGTGTGACAGTGAAAGCCACAGTGCCCCTTGCCTCATCCAGGACTCTGCAGGCCTTTTGTGCTTCCTTGCTTGCTGGGCACCTGCAGGGTGCTGACCTTGCATCTTGCAGCAGGGCATCTTCCCAGTCTTCCCACCCTCCCCACGTCACACTCTCTGGAACGTTCTCTGTCTATGCATCTCTCTGTCTCAAGATCTGTTCCCTGCAGAATGTGTCTTAGGACAATGATTCTGAAGGCATTAGCTCATATCTTATCTACATAGAAAGCATACGACACCTGGGTTCAGACCATGGTCTGGTGACATGAGCTCTGTCTATGGAACTGAACTTGTTTGAGTGAAATATCCTGTCCCTCCATGGAAATATGTGGTATAAAATTTGCCCTTTCAAGGTCATTCAATTTAAGAAAAGACAGTACTAAGTTGAGAAATGACACAAAAAGCTGTTGCTTAAAATGAGCGTGTTGGTCTGGAATACTTTGTTATTTTAAGTTCATTTACTCTTGACTAAACATGGCTTCCTGTTTTCAAGGAGAACATATAAAAATGCCCAAGAGGTTGCAGACACACAGACAACATTTACAAAACATGACTTGCATGATTTAAGTGTAAACAAACCAAAAACATGTGGATTAAATTTATATCCTCGTGGGTATAAAAATCCCATTTAATGTGTGTTGGGGGCTTCTTATTAAGCCTCAAGACATTTAAAGAACAGTTAAAGATGCTGACAAGCTCCAAATCTCTCTCAATTGCCAGTTTAAATTTTATCTGCTGGGAGTTAGCAGAACAGGAGGTATATGGGGGTGTGTTCCTTCTCTGTTTGGCTTGGAAGTCACATCAGTTTGTCCTGGTCTCACAACACCATTTACTTATGTTCACAGAGAAACAGGAGAAATTTGTCTTTTGGTTATTGTACATATAACTTTCAACGCGGTATAAACCTGTCATTCTGTCTGCTCTCCGACCTGGTGTATTAATGCCATATGGGAGTGGGTAGGGTTGTGGTTTATACAGACAGGGAGGTGGTTTTCCTTATTGCCCCTCAACTATTGAATCCCCAAATACAATTAAGAGTGTGGAATGCCAAGATGCAGTGTGGTTGTGGTGTGATCTGAGGGAGACAGAGACAATTCGATTATGTGGAAGGGATTATTATAGCCTTTTGTGCACTGTCCAAAATCAAGCCTTCCTTCAAGACTAGGTATTCAGAGCACAGGCAGGAAGCAGGGATCTCAGCTTTGACCTTGGAGCTCCTCTAAGCACACATGTGAGCTGACTACAATAATAGTGTTGATTCAGAGCCACTATGAGGTAAATGCACAGTTGGTAGTTAATTCACAGCAAATCTGCAAAGGACAATAACTACTAGCCTCATTGATCAAAGGTGATTATGTGTGAGCAGCTTTAACCACCCATGTAGGGACTTTTGTTCACACCGTTTAAAAAATGTGCTATTTTAATTGGCTTACCAAGAATGAGGCACTCATGATTCCACAAGCAACCTAAAGGAGAGGAAAAAAGGCATGAAAATAAGATGAAAATGAATAAAGAAGGGTATATATAGGCGGGAGAGGGTAAGAGAAGGTAATGGGGGAAATAAGATCAAAATATATTCTATACATGCATGAAAATGTTGAAAATGGGAAAATTAAATCCGTGTTTAATTTAGATGTCATTTTCCATCGAGACTCCCTGTAAAAAGTTTGCGGAAGAGGTGGCAGAAAGAATTCAAGAGCCAAGGCGGGGGAGAAAATCTAATGGGTCAAGGGCTGTGGCATTCTGGTTATAAGGGCTTTTCTCCAATAACTTACGATACTGAGCATATTGTGATGTTAATGTATAATTATATACCAATAGAAATGTTATAAAAAAGAAAGACTCCCTGTAAATGGTTGCAGTGGAGGAAAAGGGAAGAAGCTCAGAGCTTCAGAAAACCTCCGTGGATGTTTTTCCTTCAAATTTCGGATACTGGTCTTTCCGTCATCATCTCATGAGAATAAGGAGGTGGCTGGCTAACTGTTTGTATCTCGTCCTGACTTCAATATTCTAGGAATTCTAAAGAATTTAAAATTCTTTAAAGTCTTAAAGGTATTAATTTGTAACAATAAATTAAGCTACCATTAGAAAACCTGTGAAGATCAGTCGATATAAGGCACTCTGGCTGGAGTTGTGAGAGGCACCCGGAGTGGAGGACAAAGTTCTTTCCTGTAAGAGGTGTTACAGGAGAGTCAACATGGATGGCTTTTTACGGTCTGGGTTCGAGTCCCATTTCCTCCACTTGCTGGCCATGTGATTGGAATGGCTGTTTTGAA
Organism: Zapus hudsonius; assembly: GCA_004024765.1. Taxonomy (NCBI): domain Eukaryota; kingdom Metazoa; phylum Chordata; class Mammalia; order Rodentia; family Dipodidae; genus Zapus; species Zapus hudsonius. The sequence goes on from PVHP010005886.1 coordinate 21,753, forward strand.
TTTCCTTATATATACAGAAGACTTGGTAATAGCGACCACTGTAGGTTTGTAGGATGACTAGTAGATGGATATTGTGTGAAGCCCTTTGAAATAGGACCAGTGAATAGTGAGCACCATGTGTCCAGGCTATCATACTATTACAATTGCGGCTACTATTAATCTATGATAATGCTGCCAGATTATAGTTTTGTCAACGAGCTCATCAAAAGTCTGTGCGAGTGATTTAGGAAATGGATAGTGAGTGTTCCCAAGGAGCTGTCGCTTCTAATTTCCAGACTCACAACTAATCTGTTATTGACTCGACAAGCACTTCTTGGGCTCCTGTCATATGATGGCACAGTTCTGGGACAGTCGTCACCACCATCCGACTGCTCACAATCTGTATGGCCCTCTGCGATGGTGCTGTGGAAAATGCGATGTGTGTTCAACATTGACAAACGAAGCATCATCTCTTTTGTCTTTTATTATAACACAGGAGTGGGCATCCTGCTGCGAATGTAGATGAGATTTAAAGAATCTTTTTATTTCTTTGCACGTACCTGTGCACATATGCACGTGTGTGTGTGCCCACACATGCATGCATGTGCCAGGATTTTTATGCTGCTACAAACAAACGCTTGCCTGGATTTACATGGGTTGCTGAGGCATTGAATGCGGGCCAGCAAGCAGGCTTTGCAAACAAGTTCCTTTAACTGTTGAGCCATCTCTCCAGTGTTTCAAATAATTTTTTGTTGTATTGACTGTATCACTTTCTTTCATTCCATTTACTTGTACATGTGTGTGTGAGTGGGTGTGTCTTGGCTGGCATGCCACAGTGTGTAAGTGGAGGCTAAAGGACAACATCAAGGTGTCCACCTTCTTTGAGACAAGGTGTCTTGTCATGGCACAGGAATGTCAGATGAGCTGGTCCAGGAATTTCAGATGCCACTGGCTCTGTCTCCATCGTCACAGGTACATTGGGGTCACAGGTGCACGAGCCATCTGGCATCTGGCTTTACATGCTAGTAGGAAATCAAATCTGGGTTGGCAATACCTTTAACTACTGAGCCATCTCCCCAGCCCAAAATTATTTTTGACAATTTTTAAAAAAGGAAAAAAAAACCCAGTTCATATCATTTGAGAAAGATAATTACTTAAGATGGAATCTAAAGTCAAGTAATATAAATTGTTCAAAGCAAGAAGAGACGAGGCAATAAAGTGGGTACTCCTAGAGGTAGAGGAGAGCATTTTTGAGAATTCTTTACTTTTTGGTACAGGTTTTAGCAAGACTAGAATACAGCAGGTTGCAATGAATTAATATTCAAAGATTTTTTTCAAGTAAGGAAAAGAGTACTTGGGCAATTAAATCAGATAATACATATGCAATGATTAAATTAATATTTCATGCTATCTTTTGGTAAGTACAGTCACTCAGGATCTGGGAGACAATTTGTGGGAGAGGTGAAACATTACAGAAGCAACTAGATCTTTCTAAGAACACAGGTTAGAGCTTTTGAAGAGACTAAACACAGGGGAAAAACCCTATAATTTCTGTGACCCTTAATAACAGAAATTATGAAATTATAAAATTCATTTATATTTTCATTTAATTATTAATTCAGCTATTGACCCGCTCTTGGGCTTTGCTGAGGAGAAATCTGGGTTTCTCCCTTGGTAGATGGTAACAACCTCAGAAAACATTTAAGATCAATTTTAAGAACAAAACTGTCTAGCGACTTCACAACCCATATGAATCTCCCTTTAACTTCTCTTTCTGCTTTCAGTATGGGGTGAATAGATCTCTTCTTATGTCCCTGTCTCTGCTTGGGAACAAGTCAGGAGGCTAGTTGCTCAGTACCTGAAGCTGGATGGAGCACCTGTGCATGTGACGTCACCCTGCAGGTCACAGGCTTGTGGCAGCAACAGTGATGGCTGTGGTGATCACATGGTCTTTATTTTTGTTTTTGCATTGATATTCATGGCTCTGGACCAAAATAGAGAAGGGAAAATAAAAACACAGGAGTCACCGAGAGATGGGGTGTGGTGATGAGGATGGAGAGGGTTGGTGGTGGGGCCGAATGAAGCCAGCAGTGCAGGGGGGAAGGAGGCATCTCCTGCTCAGAAGGTCTCCCTCATCTCCACACCCATCTTCTCCTTAGTCAGGAGGCTGAAGTTATATGGATTATATTCCCTTAAGACACCTACAAAAGAAATGGTGTTTTCTTTTGTTATAAAATTTTTGTAAAAATAAATCAAATTCCAAGTTAAATGAAAGACAAACCCATACAGAGATAACCATGATTAGCATCAGATGTGTGTTCTCTTACCCAATGAATACAGCCTTGGCTGCCATGTTTGAAACCCAGAGGAAAAACTCATTTTCTTCCAATGTCGAATCTCCTCCAGGTTTTGTCTGTCTTTGGCTGCCATGTGGCTCTCCTTACTTCTTTCTCAGAATGAAGAGATTTTATCTGAGTGAAGGTGGTTCAGTAAGGGATTTTTTTTTGGCTGTACTGGAGTGAAACACCCTTGTTGGAATGAGGTTCAGATTTTTAAAAAAATGAATTCATGTATTTCCATTTTCCAAAATTATTTCTGACATTTTCAGGAGTTCCATTTGGAGACTATAGTACCTGTCACACATGGAGAATTAAATAAAATTTGTTAACTGTTGAGTGAAATGAGTTCCATAAATATGAGCAAAAAGACCTCCACTATGCTTTGTTTTGCTGGCTTTGTTATTTCTATAATCTACATCTGACCATATTGTCTCCCTTCAAATGATGGTCATTTTGATTAAGTTCTCGATCTGCTGCAGTACAAGTTTAGCTTTTGGATGTGAAGAGTAAGAAGGCTTGCTTTCAAAATTATATGTTGGCAAATGTGTTTCTGTTGGTCAGAAGTTTTTTTTTGTGGGTGGGGAGCTGGCTCAGCAGTCGGTGAATTTGCTGAGGAAATAAGAGGGCTTGAAGGGCCCATTCACTTTGAGTTTGATTCCCCAGCACCCAAGTCAACAGATAGGTGTGACCACACACACCTGAAACCTCAGTTCTGTGGGGAGTGGAGACCAGAGAATGGCTGGAGCTCACTGGTCAGCTGGTCTGACTGGAAAATGGCAGCTCTGGGTTCAGGGAGAGACTGTCTCAAAGAAACAACGTGGACAGGCAATGAAGGAGGACTCTGAGGCTTTCCTCTGGCCTCTACATACACGTGCATGGGGAGTGCACATCTACACACACATATGCACACACACAGGCACACACACTCACACACACTCACACACACACTCACACATACATGCACACACACACACTCTCTTTCACAAACACACACACACACCACACACACACACACACACACACACACACACACACACACACCACTACACAGAAGAAAAAAAGTAGTTGAAATTCTGCATCAAACTGCTCTCTTAATGATCTTGTCAGCCTTTCCCTACCTTCGATTCTTCAAGACTGAAATCATTTTAAACATTTCCTTCCTGAATGGTTGCTTCAACAATTATTATTGAAATTTACTTCAGTGTAGAGCTCTTTTGATTTTTTTTTTTGTTTTTGCTTCAGGATCCCCTTTTAATCTGTCTCAATACTTTTTTTTTGTATTTCATGTAAAATTTCATTGTTTACAGTTCTGCCTATTTTGTTCTTTCCTTATGAAATGTACATTGCAAGAATACCAGTTCCTTGATTTGTTTTTAATAATACCTCCTTATGTATCACCTGCAGTTTTTATTCTTTTCTCCACAAAGTTTTACACAATGTGTCTAAAGAAATTTAATTCACTGCTTTATTGGATGCCTTGTATTTTGAAATTTAGCATGAGTCACTTTTTCTGGTGTGCTTCTGGAAACTTCATGGTTTTGTCGAACGGCTTAAGTATCATGACAGCCCACAGTCATCTGTCCCTTATAGGCCTGTGTCACAGATATGACTGTGTCCATTGTACGTATGTCAATCTGGGAATGAGCTTCCAGCTCCGCACTACAGGGAACAGCAGACTCTCTTCTCTTCGCTGCCCAGGTTCCAGGCAGACATCACACCCATGAAATTTGGGCAGAAAGAAAGCAAAATGTGAAGTTCTACGTCCTTAAACCAGAGAGCTCACCGTTACTTCAAAGCTTGTATTTCTTATAACAATTCCGTCTAGATTATAAAAACTGGCTTTGAAATGGCAAATTAACTTAAGAAAATTTTGTCATTTGGGTCACATTTGTCTTTTAAGATACCGAGGTGAATGTTGTAATCAGTTCTTTTTATTGCGTTGACTTTCAAGATTGTGCTGGTGAGATGTCACTGTGCTTGGGGATATGCATTCTTACTAATGGATCTTAGCAGTGAACTTCCTTTCGAGACAAGCAAGGGGCGATTCTCCATTCTTTCCCCCATGTTCTCTGTGCCTCTGGGTTGGCTGTTGAGTTCTGACATTAAAAAACACTCCCAGTAGATTTTTCTCTTCCCATTCTGCTGCCTGAATCCAAGCACTTGCCTTCCTTCTGCTAATTTAGGAAACGTGAAATTAAATCAGAAGTGGGCCAGTGGATGAGAGGCGTGTTGAGAAAGGTCAATTCTAATAAGTCCCTGGAACTTGACATTGACCACAGTGGCCCTCAGTACCTGTGATTGGCCCGTCCCTTTTCTAGGCCTGCCACACTTTGGGGGTTTGGTGCTGCCCAAGACGCACGTCAGAGGAAGAGATTTCTGAGTTTTTTTTTCCCCCTCTTGTCTGGCATAGCCAATGGGTTTGTTTAAATAAGGAATGTACCTTTAGGGTAAAGCTGGGCCAACAATGCACATAGAAAGAATGAATGAGGCAGGCCTGCATGGTCCTTATTTCATAGGATAAAAGCTTAGTTCCAAGTTGGAAGAAAAGAAGCAACTGATGGATCTATCTGCATGCTTGTATTCAGTGGAGTGAACAGAGAATTAGTTTCTGATATATTGTAAACTTCACATATTTCTATAACAATATTGTTTGTAACTGATAATTTCTTTATTTTATAGATTTTTAAAAAATCTCTAGTCCTTATAAACTCTAATAGGTTTTGAAGTTTTTATAGAATGCATGATTACTCTTTCTCCTCTGAATGCCCAAAGACAGCTAAGGCAGCCTTTCAGATTTCAAGAGACAATCAAGACTTGCTCTGCCCCTGTGGCTCCACCTGCCTTTCCAGCAGGGCTCTGCCTTTGCACACCTCCCTTTGCACATGGAGGGAGCTGTGCCTGTGGCAGTGATTTCAATCTGCTGGAAGCCTTGCTGGGTGGAAGCGCAGATGGTGTGGTGGTGTGTCACTCTTGTCAACTTGACTGGATTCGAATCACCTGGGAGACAAGTCTCTGGGTGTGTATGTCAGGGAGTTTAGGTCAGGCTAGGTTGAGGTGGGGAGACACCCTTTATAGGCAGTCCCATTCTAGGGGGTTGGAGTCTTAGACTGAGTAAAAATGATAAAGCTAGCTGGGCATCAGCATTTCTCTCTCTCTCTCTCTCTCTCTCTCTTTCTCTCTCTCTCCCCCTCTCTCTGCTGATGTGATGGTATGACTCTGAGTCCCCCTCCTCACATGCTTTCCCAGTGTGATGGACTTCTCTTGAAAATGGAAGCTGAATTAAACTCTTTTCCTTCTTTTCATCAGATATTTACTCACAACAACAAGAAAGTTGCTAACAGAGGTGACAACTGGTCTAGCAGTGATTTCCAGTCTGTGCTTTTGACCTTCTCCTAGTGACCCAGCTTGTCTCTTCGAGCTCAATGGCCAGAACACAAGACCCGGTCTGCTCCTTCACATACTTCCAGGTTGATGTGGGCTTGCACATGGTTGACTGAGGAAGCTTTCATGGATGGCTGAAAAGACAAATGAGCAGCCCTTCCCCTTAGATCCCTTCTCTTGTCTCAGATGCCTCCCTTGAATGGGAGCTGACATTGGGAAATAGCCACAGTCTGGTGTCTATTGAACTTGGCTTGTTTTGCTTTGCTTCCAAAAACTCAAGCTGAAATCAACTAGATACACACCGAGATTATTTATCTGCTAAGTAGTCTGAGGACACAGGCAAGCTGGAACACTCCCAGAGTGCTTTCAGCTGGAAGGATGGAGCTCTCTTTTTGGAGTGACCATCACTTTTCCTGTCTGCAGAACACCACTGGATTCTTCGGGAAATAGTTGTGAGCATTCTTTTTGGTAGGGAGAGGAAGACATGCAGCTTTGGGCCATCTTCCCTCAGTGACAGCCCTGAACTGCCCATGAAGGGGATGAATATGCTAGCTAGCATGATTTTACAAAAAACAGGTGAATATGGTTGACTAATTCATGCTTTTATAGGTAAAGTCAGAACACTCACAGGAATGCTAGCTACCACTAAACATTTTTCTTTTATAAAATTATTTAAATAAAATGCCACGATTGCATAGCTTCCCATGAAAATCATAGCATGGTCACATGTATCTGTGAATGCGGGCTAAAAAATTCCCCTTTAAGAATATGTTATCTGAGACTGAAGAGATGGCTCAGTGGTTAGAGGAGCTTTCTTACAAGGCCTGATGGTCCGGGTTCAATTCCCCAGTACCCACGTAAAGCCAGATGCACAAGGTGGCACATGCATCTGGAGTTTGTTTATAGTGGCAAGAGGCCCTGGCAGGCCCATTTCCCCCTCTCTCCCTTTGTTTGCAAATAAATATTTTTTTTCCATAAAGAACATGTTATGTTGGAAGGTGGAGCAGGATGATCAGAAGCCTAAGATAAGCCTCAGCTCTATAGTGAGTTCCAGGCCAGCCTGGGCTACATGAGATTTTAGCAAAACAAAACAAAACAAAAAAACTAAAACCAAACCAAATCAAACCAACCAACCAAAGAACAAACAAAACCAGAAAAATGAACATGTTACTATGGCCCAATATACTAATCCAAATCTGTCTTTACTCAAGGAACTCTGAAATTCTTGATTTGTCTCTGTTGATCTTTATGTTTCCATTCACTTAGCTCACTTTTATAGTCAGGATAGAGATAGCCTCATTCCATTTACTCACAGAGCATGGACTGTGTGTCCTGTGACTGTCCCATCTCTGCAGTGAACAGGGAGCTCCTCAGTGACATCAACAAGGTCATCTGTTTCCACTCAGTTTCCTTCAATGCTCAGGACACTGCTTGGAAAGTTCTAAGGAAAATACAGCTCAGCCTTTAGAATTCATCATCATGATTTATTTATATTTATTTATATATATATATTTATATATATATATTTATATATATATATTTATTCATCATGAATAAATGAGTGAATAAAACACATGATTATCAACATGGTTATTAAATGCCAAAAATGTCACCTAAGGGCTTTATTTCTAACATATTATTTTAAAAACTTATATATCTCTTTGGAAATGTTACTATAAGACTGAAATTGTGATGATCACTTTCAACTTTCTATTCAAAAGTTTTGTTTTGTGAGGCCGAGGAAATAGCTCAATGGAGAAATTGCTTGCAGTGTGTCAGTTTGAGGACCCCAAAGCCCGGTGTGGTGGTTGGTGTGTGGTCGTAATTCCATCACTGAGGACACAGAGGCAGGTGGGTCTCTGCAGCTCAGTGCTCAGCTAGTGGTGCCTAATTGGTGAGCTGAGGCCAGTGAGAGGCTCTGACTCAGAAAGATGGATGGCATTCCTGAGGATATCAGATGAGGCTGTTCTCTGACCTCCTCATGAAAGCACACATCCATACACATGGATCTCACACGAGTGTGCCCACACACATAACAACAAGCACACACATATTCACCAACAAAATGAAAGAAGTGTTTTTTTATATAAAAATGAATGAATGAGTTTTTTTAAAGCCCACATATGTGTCTGCTACTGTGTGCCACACAGGTCTCTGTGCCCTATAGATGCCTGCCTATTGAACCCTTATGGCATTTTTTTCCTTATATATATATTTGAAGACATGATAGCCTTTACTAAGTTCAGAGGACTTACTGAAAAGATATAATCACAGTGTTAGCATTCAGCGTTATGACCTGTCACACATAATTACTCCTACATTTGGTCTGAAATTAGTTAACAATACAGTGTGCCTGGATGTACGCATGACTCTTCTCACATGAGGAAAACACAAAGGTTTAAATTGGCTATAATCTGTGGAGAAAAGCTCACATGACTGAAAGGATTAATCTTTTGTTCTCTTGTGAAGCCCACATAGGTCTGGCTAAAGGGTAATCTTTGAACAAATTTGCTAAAAATGACACCTTAAATAATCTTCCCCCAAAGTAATTATTTGCTTCTCTTCTTTCCAGATCATTGACAATTTTTTTTGTCTCCTTCCTTTCCTTGACTCCCAAGACTAATTGGTCCTAATTTATCTGAATAAATGTAAAATATCAATTAAAAATAGCTCTTTTGGTTGGCATTGACTATTTAAAATTACTCTTGATTTTGCACAGGAGGTTTTCAGTCTCTGAGAAGTACTTTTTCTCCTCTGCCATCACCGACACGACAAAGCCCCGTCCAGAGGAGACAAACCCCACCTCAGTTCTTGCATCTGACCCGTCAGGCTTGATTAAAACCAGAGGGTGCCATGAGGAGCCAGTTTTAACATTTTGATGACACCAAAGTGAACTTTTATCTCCAGAATGTATTTCTTTCTCCCTTGGAGAGACTTGTAGTATCCCAAGTGTCTTGCCGAGTCTGACGGTTTTGCTTTCAGGACATCACTGTTTGCGCTTATACCCAGGCACATTTGAAGCTGGAAGATTCTTGACTTTTAAAAGGAGCCTAAAGAATGGGCTTAATGTGAGAATTTGCTATTACAAAATCCAAATACATATTTCAATGTAATATGTTTAATTTATTCAGTAAATATTTTTTCTCAGTGCATTCCACAGTTCAGCCGTGTTGAAGGCACTGGGCCTGTGATTCTGGGCAGATAGCATCTCCTCTAGTGGACGGTAGACTTGCCTGCCAATTGGTCAGGGCCAATTGGAAGAGGGAGAGAGATGAGGATTAGTAAACAACAAAGTATTGGGAAGTTTTTTAGACTGAGGGATGTTTTAGGTCAGAAGTACAGGGAGAGTCTCAGAGTGAGTTTAGCTCTATATGGCCAAAAGAAGCCAGCTGGGGGGAAAGTATTGGGGCAGAGTGGTTGGGCAGAGGCAAGAGCCAGTACAAAATCCCAGTGGAAGGAAGGACGTCCTTATAACGAGGAAGGAAGCAGACAGAGGTCATTAGCTGGAATAGGATGAGCACAGGTATTTAAAAATTCCAAACGAAGGTAGGGCCAGATTGTCTAGGACCTTCTAAGCCACAACAAGTTCCATTAAAATTTGCTTGGAAGCCATAGGAGCATTCCTTAAATACAATCTGATGCATAATTTATTTGTTTGCAAGGAGAGAGAGAGAGAGAGAGAGAGAGAGAGAGAGAGAGAGAGAGAAGAGAGACAGGCCACTGCAAATGATCTCCAGATGCATGTGTCACTTGGCATCTGGCTTTACATGTGTACTGGGGAATTGAACTTGAGTCATTAGGTTTTGCAGGCAAGAGCCTTAACCACTGAGCCATCTCTTCAGCCCCTGATGCCTGCTTTAAAGATAGCACTTTGGCTCTGGGCAGAGGGAGCACTCTGCTAGAGCAGGGTACACAGAACAGGAGTTTTTACTAGATATTTTCTTGGATGCATGAATAATAACTACATTACCTGTCATGAACTTATAATTGGAGTTAAGGCAAGTAACAAATCACTGTTAAATAAAGATTAACTTCTAACAAGAGAAATAGTTTATCAATAATTCTTGTGGAAGAAAATACAATTATATTCTGTTGTAAAAATTTCAAAGGAAGCATAGTTACATTGTTCTACTTGGTTTATCATCTCAGTATACATACCCGCACTACTGGTTTGGTAAAAGGCATTTTTATTTTTTTTAAACTTTTTACCAACCACCTCTATACATTTACACGATGCATCTGATCATAATCCCCTCCCCCTCCCCCTACTGTGTCTCTACTGACTCCCTCTCTCCTTTCCGACTAATGCCTCTTCTTTTGCTGGGCATTTATTTGGTTGAGAATATGTTGGCATCTGTGGTGTTTTGAATCAGTTGTTTCCTTAAACTTAGGTGTTTTGAATGGTTCCTGTCTGATGGTAATTTGAGAGGTGGAGCCTTGCTGGAGGAGATGTTTCCTCCATCAGCTGCTTTTGGCCAGGTGCTTTGTGCCCGCAACAAGAAGGTAAATGCTACAATGTCTATCTATAAATTTCCTGTTAGTTGAGAGGAAGTTATTTAATTCTCTTTTCTTTCTCTTGCAGTTTTTATAGGCACAAAAATTAGGTAACTCCATGTTTTCATTTCGAATGCTTCTGTTTCTTGATACTAGAGGGATCAACTTTAAAAGTGTAATTATTTTAGTACAAAGGGGAAATCTACCATCCCTACATTTGTAACTACAGTATGAAGGACATACATGGATATATGCATATTACATATCAGATTGACCGTGGACCAGCAGCTGCAAAGTACTTGTGTGGAATTCAGTTTAGGCTTGACTCTGGAATTAGAATTACTTAGGAGTAGGTTGCTGGGGTTGAATTCATTGGCAGGGTGCTTGCTTAGCATGTGTGAGACCCTCAGATTCACCCCAGCACCATAAAAATACTCCCTAAACACACACAAAACACATTTTCACCTTTAATTTTTTTAAAATTCACTTATTTTCAAGCAGAGCAAGACCTCTAGAGAGTGTGACAGAGAGATAGAGAATGGGTGCTCCAGCTGATATAAACAAACTCCAGACACATGTGCCACTTTGTGCATCTGCCTTTACCTGGATACTGGGGAATCAAACCCTGGTTCTTAGGCTTTGCAGGCAAGCACCTTAACCACTGAGCCAACTCTTTAGCCCTAACCTTTGATTTTACTATTATAATTCCTACAATTTAAACTGTGTAAAATATGAATAGTATATATTATTGAAATATAAGTCTCTTGAAGAAAATTCTTTCTGGGGCAACAAAGAAAGAGATGGCCTCAGCAGATTCTCCCTTGGGTTCTCTGTGCCTTCTGAGTCAGTATAGGGTTAAGCATTCTCCAGCTTCTGCCACTATGGAGAAGAGGCTAGTGGTGGTTCCCAGAGGAAGTGGATCCCTTGAGCTGGAAATCTGTCTGAGCTTCCTGTTTCAGTTCTGCATCTATCTACCAAATATTTGCCACACCCCTGCGAAGTGCATAGATATCCATCACAGGACACCTTCACCAGCCAGGGTCAATCAAACCCATCTCCATGGAGTGTATGAACCCAGGCTCCTTAGCCCACGCTTGGACCTCTGCTTCTAATCAGCTGAGCTCCTCTAGCCCTGGACCCTCTGCCCATATTTCTAACTACCTTGATTTGAACATAATAACTATGTTTCCTTTGGCTAATTATTACGGCTGTATGTGAAATTCAGTTTTGACCTCTGTAAAGCATGGATAATGGATGATGTCTCCAATTTAATTGTGCAATATGAATTTTCACATGATATCTCATAACTATTAAAGTATTAAAGGTGCCAAGTGATCGTTGCAGCTATCATGCCATGACTGTCCTTGGTGTTCTAGTAAATTCCAATGGTAATTTGGAAAACACTGATCAGGTATCCACCATGGATATTTGCACATGTGCTACGTGGGCATATATACACAACAAAAGTGGGGCTGTAACCTCAAAGGAATTTGTGGTTTATTTGGAGAGGCAGGAATAGAACGAGTCCTCCTATAAAAGACTGGTGAGTAAGTATCCACTGCCTTCCAAGGGGGACTTTCAGTGAGAAATCTCATTATAGCTAGTTAGTCAAAGCCAAATCCTGGCCAAAGCCCTTGAATTTGGGTTCACTATTCTCTCTGGTTTTGTGGAGTGGGACCTACACTCATTTCTAGAAAAAGTGATCCTTCATTGTCTGTCTTTTAAAAAACTTTTTATTGACAGCTTCTATAATTTTCAACAATAAACCGGATAATTCCCTCCCCACCCCCACTTTTCCCCACCGTCCATCATACCCCTCCCCCTCTCAATTAGTCTCTGCTTTGTTTCAATGTCATCTTCGTTTCCTCCCATTGCCTCTTGATATTATTGTGGATTCATAATTTATTTCCTCCTTGGGTTAAGTGCTTTGATGACCTTACTTTTATTTCTTTTCCATAAACTCGTGGTAGGTACTGTTATAGGTTTACATTACCTCTTTTCTTTTTAATAAGAATGTGTTTAATAAGGTCAGTTCTCTAAGATGCCAACCAGACACCTTTTGGATTTTGTAACTCAAGGTTTGATGGATTTTTGGGTCACATATCTGTCGCTGGTCAACCTAACCAGAGAATTCTGGAAGCTAGTCTGGTCTATCTTCTATGTTAAATGATTTACCTGAATCCAAAACCTCATCTCTATCTGCCCTTGCTTATTTCTGGGAAGAAATCATGTTGTGTTTAGTGAGGCCATTTTTGTGGTATTATTTGCAAAACTTCTTAAGAATACAATTTCTTCCACATAGCTACAGAGGCAGGGTTTGACTTTCTGGTCTTGCAAATAATCCCACAAAACTTGGTAACTTGATGGAAAAAATAACAGAATTAATATCCTGGAGAGAAGGGAGTGGAGTTGGAGCCTCAGTTTTACAGTCATGCGAGAAAGCAATTTCCCGAGTATTTGCCGACAGGCTTCTTGGGTAAGAAGAGAGCCTTGAGTGCTTTGGGTGAAGGGTCAGTGTAATTTGCTGACCATGTGCATTCCGTCTGAAATCGATTATAAAGTGTGTACAGAGGGTGGCTCCGTTGCCCGTCTTGAATGTGTTCATGGATTAAGAATAATTTGACCAATGTATTTCATGTTTATTTACATTTCTGAACTTTGTCAATATGCTTGTTAAGTAGGCTGATGTGTTTATACCCTTTGGGGTGTGTGTGTGTGTGTGTGTGTGTGTGTGTGTGTGTGTGTGTGTGTGTGAGAATCAGATCCCAGGAGGCCAAGTAGGAGGCTGAGGTGGAAGAGAGTTTGAGGCTACAAGAGGCAGTTTCAGGTCAGCCTGGGCTAAAGGGAGATCCTGCCTCAAAAAAAAAAAAAAGAATAACAACAATAAAAAAATCAAATCCCAGGAAGATGTTTTTGTCATTTCATAACTTGAAGGCAGGTGATGGCAAGGTCAAAACAGGTCAGACAGGGAGAAGCGATTTTAGCTATGTTTTTGTCCTGTTCTCTCAGGAAGGATGGGATGTCCCCCTGCTAATCAGGTTCCAGCTCCATAGACTTGATCCTCTTCCCCTCCCCTCCCCTCCCCACTCTGCCCCTCCCTTCCCCTCTCTTCTCCTTCCCTTCTCTCCCCTTCCCTTCTCTCTCTTTTTAAACATTTATTGGCAACCCCCATACATATACCCTTTCTTCTTCTTTTCAATTAGTCCCTCTTCTAATTTGATGTCATCATTTTTCCTTCTATTTTGTAGGTCTTGGGTAGATAGCATCAGCCACCGTGAGGACATGAGAACCTCAGCCACTGTGTCTAGAAGGCAGTGTTGCAAAGCACTCCTCCCTTTCCTTTGGCTCTTACATTCTTTCCACCACCTCTTCCCCATGTTCCCCGAGCCTTGGAGGTGTGACAGAGGTGTCTCACTTAGTGCTGAACACTCCACTCTCCTTTCTTCTCAGCACTTTGATGAGTTTTGAATTTCCCTAGCGGTCACTGCCATCTGAAAAGAGAAGTTATTCTAACCAAAAGTGAGAGCAGCACTAATATATAGTGTAGTTCGGTTCAATATCGTAATATATTGGACAATTTTGTGGGTGTTGTATATCCATTAGCCACAATAGCAGCCTCCCCCAGGCTTATCACCTCCCTAATCATAAGCTTCTGACTAGATTTTTAATGCCAGGTTTGAATTCCTTCTCATGGAATGGGCCTTAAATCCAACCAGAGAGGAGATGGTGGTTTCCCCATAACAGACACACTATCATTGCACCAGTTGGTACATGTTTTTCTAGCTGCCCAACATTGTAGCTTGCAGGGTCCACTTCTGGTTGAGACTGTTGATGAATGTTCTCCCCAAGCAAGTTGCATGTCTCTTTCCAGCGCTATAACAGATAGCCAACAGGGAGGAGGCTTCCAGCTCAGCTCCGGCTTGATTTCTCAGTGTTCTGGAGCCCAACGACTTGGAGGATTTAGCAAAAGGGTCTTACCATCTAGTCCTGATGCTAGCTGCTCTTTCTTAATTTCTCTTTCTCTCCCTCTGTCAATCAGCTAGTCTCTCGTCCAGCCTGGTTCCCTGTAATCTCAAACATAAGTCATTTTGTCTTCTTGATACAATTGTGTTGTTCCTTTCTCTGATAACATGAAAATCATTAAAGGAGAAAAATGTCATGGGGAAAGCAAAAGGCCAGTGTTTACCTTCCTCAGCTATTTCAAGGAGAGAAAAATAATAATCAATGAACAACCATAAGTTGAAAAACAAAGTCTGCCTGTTTAACTCCAGAGGAACTAGTCCAGAAAGCTACAAGTCAATAAACCCCCAAACTGTCTTTTTTTTTTTCCAAAAAGATGAGTCCCATTTGGAATGGAATTATTTTGAAGTAAATGAACTGCCTAATGATGAAGGACTACCTGTTCATGATGAGACGTCTGTATGGATTTCATGTCTGACTCTACTGGTATTGTCCTCCAGAGTGAAGCTGACATTGCGTCTAACCTTGGCCTAGCCTCTCCCTAGCTAGACTCTCTCTTATTCTTTTATGTATCCTTAAAGACAGTTCAGTACTAGTCACCCAGAGAGCTGTGGAGAGCCTTGCATGTGGCCTTCAAGCTTTTCCAAATACTTGTTTTCTCTACAATTTATGATTGTCTTTTATTCTTAAAGGGACACCCATTTCGTTAAAAGTTCCCACTAAGTGACAGATTATTGTCCTACAGCTTAGAAATACTTTGGGAAAACTTTCCAAACTACTGTCATAATAAACCAACTGGGCCAGTTGGAAATTTCTTCTGGAAAAACACAATGTGTTTAGGACAGATGGTTTACTTAAACAGTGTATTGTCGCAGTCTGCTCTGACCATAAAAAGAGGGTTGTAAGCAACCAAAGTCTTGCCCATGAAACAAGGCTTTTTCTTGTACTATAACTTCCAATAACTTTAATAATCACTCTAGTTATGCTATTTCAGAGAAACATTTCTTGATTATAATAAAAGTGCCCATGTCTATATTTAGAAGATAAACCATATTTTTATGTTGACTATGGATTTAATGGATGTTATCATAGTTGAAAAGAGTAAGACTTTTCGACATTGTTTAGGAGCTTACTTTAAAGGAAAACACTCACATTCTTGTGGGATAGGTCCATTTTTTCTTCTTAAAAGACTTTAAAATTTTGTTTGCCTGTTGAGATTTTATTTTCATGATCACCAAAGGTAGAAATGATGGAGTGATTAAAATATTGTGTTACTCTGGAAAAAAATAATTTTATTAAAATGGTTCAACAGAATGTCTGAGTAGAAGTCTGAGAATGATGGGAAGGAGACACTGACCTTGATGGACATCAGAATGTTAAGAAGATATTGGACATTGTCATATCTTAACACCTTCAACTGTTGGCTAATGTTTTTTAAAACTTACCTTTTAATCCCTTGACAGATTTACCCTTACTTCATCTTGACAACTAAGTTTGGACAGACACCTCAGTGACATTGGCACTCAGTTTGTCTGTTTTATGTGTCAATTAGATTTCATGAGATTGAAGCAAAACATTCACTCATACAGTTCTTGCTTTTACCAAAAAGATATCAATAAAAGTAGAAAGTTAGCTGAAAGACAACCAAATAGGCAGACCAAAATAAAAATTATAGAGTTTAAAATGAGACCCACTAATACCGAGGGGGCACAGTGTATGAATCCCTACTTACCAGCTCCAACCGCTCATATCCTGCCTGCACAGTTGACTTGGGTGACATCTATATACGTTGGCATCTACATTTTAAAACAGGGATCATGTTACTATCTCATCACTGGCACTAGGCACACACTAGGTACCATGGAAAATAGCAAGTACTCAGCTACTAGTAATTCTTGTCATCATCTCGTTCCTAAGTGTAAAGTCTCATCACTGGTCTCATCATCGGGAGTAGTGCAGGGAAGATCAGAGGCCTTGAAGGCAGGTAGACTTGGGTTGGAATTTCACTTTGCAGCTTTAAGAATTTGACTTTCTTATGGATGACGTCAGGAAACCAGCAACTACCTTCCAGGGTTTTGTGATGATGAAATGAGTTGGTATATAAAGTACTGGCATGACTTTTTATCCCTCCATTCCCTTTTTCAGAGAGGGGGGCATGTGTGTGTAGTATATGTGGTGAGTGTATGTATAACGTGTGTGTGTGTGTGTGTGTGTGTGTGTGTGTGTGTGCAGATGTTGAGTGTCCTCTGTCACCCTTCTACTTTTCTTTCCCTCAGATGGAGTCTCTCACTGAACCTGGAGCAGCAGTGGTTCTTCAGTGTCTGCTCGCCACAGAACTGGGGTTGTAGGGGTGTGTGTGTGTGTGTGTGTGTGTGTGTGTGTGTGTGTGTGTGTGTGGTCACACCTCATTTTTCATGCAGGCTCTGGGGATTGAACTCAGGCCCTCTTAGGCTCTCTTACTGGCACAGTAAGAGCTTTTGCTTGCTGAGCTATATCCCCAGTCCCTTCTTCCCTTTTGAAAAAAAAAAAAGCCACATTTGGGTGTCATGTCCTCCGCTGTTCATTTTGCCCATCTTTTCATCAGTGGCGTGAAGGTGCCTATGGAGTCTATGACATTTGAAAGAAACACATGTTCACGTTTATAATCGCATCACTTGGGAGGCAGGAGGATCTGAAGTTCAAGATCAGTCAGGGCATCAACATTGTGAGTTTGAGGCCAGCCTGGGCTACATGAGATCAGGTCTCAGGTGAAACACGGAGCTGAGGTGATAGACGAGTCAATAAAATGAGTGCTTTGCCAACATGAACACCTGAGTTTGAGCCCTAGAACCCATGTGACAAAAGCTGGGTGTGGTGACACGTGTTTGTAATCCCAGCACTGAGGTGGCAGACACAGACATATTCCTGGGCTTGCTGGTCACCCAGACTATCCTACCCAGTGACCATCGGACCCAGAGAGATCCTGTCTCAAAAAACAAGGTGAATGGCGCCCGGGTAATGATCCCTGAAGTTATCCTGTGGGCTCCATGCACACACGTGAGAACGTGCACCCTCCCCACACGCACCCACATGAGCACACACATACACTCACAAAGAAATGCCACACATTGTTGCTTTTTCTGTCTCTTATATTTTCTCTTATCTATGAATCATTTGCCATGGGCAAAAAATTTTTTAATATATATTTATTGTCCATAATGAGTTACATTATTTAGT
This sequence comes from Zapus hudsonius, assembly GCA_004024765.1. Taxonomy (NCBI): domain Eukaryota; kingdom Metazoa; phylum Chordata; class Mammalia; order Rodentia; family Dipodidae; genus Zapus; species Zapus hudsonius. Next base: position 39,122 of record PVHP010005886.1, read on the forward strand.
GGGCAAGCAATGAGTTGTTATCCCGAATTCCCCAATATTGAAAGTGTTCAATGAGTGAGAAAGAATTGAAATTACTACCTCTATAATTCAAATGCAGAAATTCATATAATTTAAGCTGGAACAGTCTTCATATTTGCAAAGATATGTCATGGGGAGTTTGTACATTTCTATTTTTTATAGTATTTTAAAGTAGTTTTTGGAGCTGCATAGGAGTACTTTTTATTTTTATTTTATTTATTTTTAAAATTTTATCTATTTATTTGAGAGACAGAAAGAGAAAGAGGCAGACAGAGAAAGAATGGGTGTTCCAGGGTCTCCAGCCACTGCGAACAAACTCCAGACACATGTGCCACTATGTGCATCTGGCTGTACTTGGGTACTGGGGAATTGAACTCAGGTCCTTTTGCTTTGCAGGCAAAGTCCTTAATGGCTAAGCCATCCCTCCAGCCCTGGAGTACTTTTTTTTTCTTAAATGTTCTTGTTATCATTATTCTTTTTTTTTTTTTTGCCAGCCTATAGCCTAGACTTGTCTGGAACTCATGGCAGTCCTCCTGCCTCAGCTCCTGAGTGCTGGAATTATAGATGTGCAATGTCACACCCTGCTAACATATTCTGTTTTTTAAGAATAAAATCTATCCAATTCTAAAAGTACCCTTTGGATTTAAATTTGTGTAAACATGGAAACCTTAGAGTTTTGCCTGGCAAAGCATTTGGAAGCATTTTTTATTACGTGTGAGGCTGGATTGTAGTTTTGCCACTTCACTTGGCCTCCTGCTTGTACGTATAAAATGTGAAGCTTATTCTTTGGAGAACAAAATCACAAGGGACAGCATGTTGGAACTCAGTGAATTCTCTTTCTTGTACCTAATTCATTTCCTGAAGCCCTCCACTAGTTTTAATGTTGGCAGAGCGGAGAACTCTGTAGCTAGACGAACTGTGTGAAATGTATGTTCCAGTGACCAGAGGAGAATGACATGTCATTTTGATAGCCATTATTCATATGAAAATAGATGTCCATATGATCCTAAAAGTCCTCTGGTACCTGAGATGTTGGACATCACACTAGGAAAGGTTTTGCTCATTCAGTTAAATTTACTTAAAAAAAAAGTTGAGTCAAGGAAAAAAATTCAGACAACCTGTAGCTGAATGGTCTGAAGTTCAGACTTGGTCAGACTGCAATTGCAGCATTGGAGCTCAAACCCAGGACTTCATGCATGCTGGGCAAGTGCTTTACCACTGAGCCACATCTCCAAATCTTTACAATTCACTGAGTCAAAATAACTAAAGTGTTAGTATTATTTTTTTTTCATGATCACACATGTGATAGCCCTGCCCAAAGCACCTTTGATACGACCTCATCGTACACCATAGAATACTATGACAGCTTGTCTTTTGGTTGTTGTTCTCACAAAAGGACTTTATTTAATTCACCCAATGAAAACTGATTGCCTTACTGTAGATCGGGTGCTGGGGATACAACAGAGAATCCCACAAAAATGTGCTTACAACAAGATTGAATTTTCAGTGTCAATATTTGCTAGAAAACCCGAGCAAAATCCGTCCTTTGTTAGATGTAAGATGTCCCTAATCCTCCGTCCAGAATCACTTCCACCCAGCACAGTACTGGACACACAGACAGCAAACAGATGAAGTGTTTTCATCAAGACTCGAATAGACGCTCAGACCTTCTTGAATGTGCTATGGGTGTGTGTTTTCCTTGAGTAATATTTTTTATTTGGAGCAGTGTCCTATCACGTAACTCAGGCTGGCTTGAACTTGCTTTGTAGCTCAGGTTGGCCGTGACCTTGAGATCCTCTTGCTTCAGCCACCCTAGTGCTGAGATTATAGGTATGTGCCATCACGCTTGGCTTACTGCTGTTTTTCCTTGTTAATGGCTTTGGAGTCCTGATCTGGAGCAACAGAGAAGCAGGCACAGGGCACAGGTTGCTGAAGTAGCTCCTTTCCTGAAGCTTTACCTAACATGGGCTCTTTTATTGAGAAGTAAGACAGTCTAGCAGGTTCATTAATTTTGATGATCTTAATAGTTGATGTAATTATATTTTATAGCCCAAATTGATGGATAACATTTTAGAGGAATATTTTTTCTATCTTTTTAAAAAAATATTTTATTTATTCATTTTCAAGCAGGGAGAGAGAGAGAGAGAGAGAGAGAGAGAGAGAGAGAGAGAGAGAGAGAGAGAGAGAGAGAGAGAAAGCAAGCAACACCAGGGCCACCACCTTATGGGTCTGGCTTATGTGGGTCCTGGGGAATTGAACCCTGGGCCTTAGGCACTGGAGGCAAGTGCCTTAACCGCTGAGCCATCTCTCCAGCCCTTTTCTATCATTTAATACTTTTGTGTGTATAGATAGTATGTGTGGTGTGTTGCGTGTTGTATATGCACATAGGTGTGTATGTGCTCATGTGACACCCTGTGTGCTGACCTGTGAAATGTCTGCTCACCTGACTGTTTCTCTTACTGCTTCTGGAGCATTCCTGCTTCTTGTGAGCCTCAGTGGTCTCCACTGTCTGCTCCCCTCAGGGCTAAGGTTACAGATGTGCATGGCTGTGCCCAGCTGTTTGTGTGTGTTCTGAAGATTCAAACTTGGGGGAGTCTCTGGAGCCCTCAGGCCTTATCTTTGCTGAGAAAGTACACTTCACTGCTGAGACATCTCTCCAGCTCAACCACTCTTGTTATTCTTATGTGTAGTGTGTGTGTTCACACGTGTGAGTGTGGGCACACACAGGCATGTGGAGGTCAGTTCTCACTTTCCATCTCACTTGAGGGAGGTTCTCATTCTCATTGCTGGATTCTCTAGGCAAGTTGACCCAGGAGCTTCTAGTTAGGTCTCCTGTCTCTGCCTCCCATCTCCCTGTCGGCATGCTGGGATTACAGAAGCCCACCACGACTTCTGGCTTTTATGAGGGGTCTGGCGATTCAAATTCTGGTACTTTGACTTGAGCAGCAAGAACTTACCACTGAGCCTTCTCTAGGCCCCTGGATAGTTTAGTATTTATCCCATTTGAACCTGAACATGCACCAAGCCCTACTTCACTTTCTTTGGTCTCCTTGTTTCTCTCGTATCTTGGTGCTGGAGCATTTTGGAGAAGAACAGCTTCATTAATGGACAGTTTTCACAGACCATGTGAGCACTCGGTGCTGCTCTGAGTGAGAATATTAATCATGGACACAGGTGAACGGTAGTAGAGGGCAAGACCAGAGGAAGATGTGATAGATGCCTTCCTCTGGCTCCCTGTGCCTGGGAGCGCTTGGAGAAGATCTGTCCACGGCCATGTGGAATGCAAGCTTGGGTGGGCCAGTCACAGGAGGCTCCGAGGCTTGTGAAGTGCCTGTCATCCAGGGCTAGGAAATGACGCCAAACTTGTCTGCCCAGATTGCAGACGTCTACTCCTCATCCTGGCCGCAGCTCTGCACATCCCTGGCAGACAGTCTATCCCATCAAAGCTAAATTTCCCAGGCAATTCTGGGCACCTTCAACATGGTCTCACTCACATGCACAGACATGAGCATTCTCATCCCTAAGTCAAATAGCATTTGGCCACAAACGATTTGGGTGAGGCAAACCACCGCTTACAAAAACACTGTATTGTCTAGCTTAAAAAGTAGTAAATTCTATCTAAAATAAAGGGGGTAAAATAGACTCTTCCGTACCTCCCCTGTCTAGAGTTAACCAACGCAAACATTAACGTCTTCCCTGATCTGATTATACTATGCACAAAATAACATTTGTGGTTTTTAGAATTGAGGGGTCGCATGATCAACCTCATTTAGTAATTTTTTTCTTTAACATTGAATCACATTGATTCCTGTGTACATTTTTTATTATGTGAAATGACCACACTGATTGCTTTGAATCATCAATAATATGTTACTATACCACATTACAAATTGGTATTTCTTTTATAGCAATACTCCATCTGTATCTTTATTAATGGCTGAATAATCAATGGTCTCCCAAGCTGAGCCTGGGAGCACCAGCTGTTCTTCCTAGCTGAGGCTTATGGGCAAAGGAGAGGGTGCTTATGAATGTCTTCCCACTGCCTGGTGTCCCTTAGAAGAGCCAGGTCCCAGGCTCCTTCAGCAGATGACTCAATGCCTTTTCACAGCTGGCAATGACACTGAAATTCAGGGAGAAAGAACCAGAGAAGTGCCCCCCCCCATGAAATGAAAAGCTTGAAATGTGCGTATCCGCAAGGTCAGACCAATTTTTCCCTGGATTCACCCTGAGCAGTGTCTTAGTTAAACTACAAGGTACTTGGGAACACACTTAGCCATTAATAGAAAATGAATCCATTGTATACTTTCGAGGCAAGAAAAAATATTTGTTCATTCATTTGCCCTTGAACCAAGATGAATCAGATACAAACCTTGCAAGCAGATCCTCAGTTCCATAGTGTCTGCACATTTCATTCTTGAATCTCCACTTCTTTGCACACTTCCCGCCCAAAGCAGGTGGAGAGTGGAGGAAAAATAGAGTCAAGGTATCTCAGTCAAATTGCCAACCAAGTCTTGGCCCTGCTTTTCCCTATGAGAAATGTGGTCCATTTCTTCAACCCTAGTGTATAATATGAGGGAGGGGAGAGATACAAGGGTGTCTTGTGCAGGCTCTACTATTTTTACTTTATTTAGCTACAGAATCGTCAGGCCTTCACTTGGGTAAACTCTTTTCCCAGGAAAGAAAGCATTTCTCAAGGAATCTGCAAGACCCTGTTTCTTTTACATGCCAACAAACATAACTACTCTTATGGTAAAATCTAGAAATATTTCATGACTAAAACTGCCAGACTTTTGTGATAGATGGCCAACTCTGTGGATTAGTTGTGCTTCTAGAAATAGCTTCAAGAAATAAAAGCACAACTGAATTCATGCCAACACTTACTGAGTACATTTAGGTGTCAACTTTTTTTTTTAAATTTAATATTTATTGTCCATAATGAGTTACATTATTTAGTGGGCAAACCATGCGTTGTTATCCCGACTTCCCCAATTCCCCCCCCTCCCCATCCCTGATCAGTTGTATATCCTCCAACCACAGCCATTCAATCAACATTGGATAGGCCAATGAGACAGAAACCAAGGTGTCAACTTTTTTTAAAAAAAAAAAAAAACTATGGCGGAGGACGGGGCTGAGTCCTAGGCTATCCATGGTCCCCTGCCACAAGGACTGATCCAGCCCACGGAGGAGGATATCCAGCTGATTGGGGATGGGGACTGGGAGCATTGGGGAATTGGGGATAACAACTCATTGTTTGCCCACTGAATAATGTAACTCATTATGGACAATAAATATATATTTAAGACTTAAAAAAACTATGGCCAACTCTTTTTGTTTATTAAAATAACAAACTTTATTAACGATTTGTATAATCCCTTCCCGCCACCCTTCTTTGTTCCCAACCCCCAACCCCGTAAAAGGAATTCCCTCTTCTTTTCTACTATTCTCTCCTCTATATTGAGGTTTGTTTGCTTGTTTTGTTCTCGTCCATCATCCATGACAAACCTGTCCTTGAGCTCAGTATTTTGCAGGTCTTCTTGGGCAGGTAATAACAGCCGCTGTGAAGTTATGAATACAGCAAACAGAAACAGTCCCAAAGCACTCCATCCTTTGTCTCTTGCATTATTTCCCCCACCTCTTCCAATAGGGTTCCTGAACCAATGCAAGGTGTGATCAGAGATGTCTGAACATTCAAGTGTCATTTCTCAGCTTTGAGTCTCTCCAGCAGTCACTGACATCTGAAAAGAGAGACTTCTTTAAGAAAAAGCAAAAGCAGAATGAATATAGAGGCCTAAACGTTAAGTATTTTAGAAGGCAATTTGGTGGACATAATATATCTATGTAGTCAAACAACAGTAGTAACTTCTGCCCTAGGGCTTGTGAGCTTCCCAGCATGGACTTTTGACTAGGGTTTTGCTATCAGCCATGAACAGTGTCCCCTTTGAAGTGGGTATTAGAAAAACTCATACAGATGTTCATGGTTCTGCAGATAAGTGCATAATTATTATGCGCTATTATTCGAAGTGACAACGTACAGTGGGAGCCCAAAGGAGGGAGCAATCATGAATTCATCTTCATAAAGATGGGCAAAGATAAATGGGCATAGGCCCATTTTTATGTGAGGCTTGAAGGATGACTAGGAATTTGTAAGGCAGAGAAATAAGGGGTGGGGGCTTAAAACAGGACTTTAACAAGCGAATGCTCAGAAAGGGCACCTGAGACAGGAGCGCAGGTTGTTGGCAGGCAAGCTATGGTTAGAAAGGTCAAGTGTAAGGTGTCAGTGATCATTTAGCTGCCAGCTGTGTAGTTTTCCAGTGATAGTTTTTTAAAAAATATTTTCTTTTATTTATTTGCAGAGAGAGAGAGAGAGAGAGAGAGAGAGAGAGAGAGAGAGAGAGAGAGAGAGAGAGAGAGAGAGAGAGAAAGTATATGGGCATGCCAGGGCCTCTAGCCACTAGAAACAAACTTTAGAAGGATGTGGCCATGGTTTGATCCAGGTGTCCCCCACAAACAATGAATGTGTTCTGATTGGTCAATCCTCAGCTGATGGCAGGTTTGGGTTTTACAACTTCCCTGGAGCTGTGTTGTAGGGGGGTAGGGGGCGGGCTTATGGGGTTATAAAACAGCTTCTCCTTGCTGGTGTTTGGCACACCTTCCTGCCATTGTTTGCAGTGCTGTGGCGGAGGTGATGTCCACCCCTCTGCTCATGCCATCATCTTCCCTGCCAAGGTGGAGTCTCCCCTCAGTCCATAAGCCAAATAAACCCATTCCTCCACAAGCTGCTTTTGCTTGAGTTCTTCCTGCACAGCAACTAGAAAGCTGACTACACCACGCCACTTTGTGTACCTGGCTTTATGTGGGCACTGGGGAATCAAACCAAGGTTATTAGGCTTTGCAGGCAAGTGCTTTAATCATCAAGCAATCTCTTCAGCCCAACAATGGCAGTTTTACCCCCATTCCTCCAATGGCTTTTTAAAACTTTTAAAAAAGATATTTCATTTATTTATTTGAGAGAGTGAGAGAGTGAGAGAAAGAGAGAAAGAGAGAGATAGATAGACAGAGAGAGAGAAAGAGAGAGAATGGGCACCCCACAGCCTCCAGCCACTACAAAGGAACTCCAGACACATGCGCCACCTTGTGCACCTGGCTTTACGTGGATACTGGGGAACTTGGGTCCTTCTGCATTGCAGGCAAGTGTCTTAACCGCTAAGCCATCTCTCCAGCCCATTATTATTTTTGGCATTTATGACTATTACCCTAACTTTCTTCCCCCCATATTTATTGTCAATAATTAGATACATTGTATGAGCAAGTCTTATGACGGTACCTCCATTTCCCTCTTCCCTGTCCCCAACCTACTGGGGGCCCTTCTCAGTGAGCTTGCTGGACCAGTCCATGGGGTAGGGGGTTATGGATTGTATGAGAGGTAGCCAATTTTCTTTCTTTGTGTGTTGTTGCTGAGGGGGGGCGATGGCTCTGAGTATTCTCCCCCACCATGGCTCTTACAATCTTTCCACCCTCTCTTCCACTCAGATCCCTGAGTCATGGTAGAGAGTGTTAGGCCTTCTTTCTTTTGAGGTTTTAGGAGTCTTTGGATTTCTGCTTTGGGTTGTATTGGGTATCCTCAGTGTCTCTCTCCATTATTCTTACACAAGTTATCTGACTTGCTGTGGGGTCAGCTCTTTTGCTCATCTCTCCACTTCCTCAGAGGTTTCATCTGGGCTCCATATCATAAGTTAGGGGTTGTTCATCTCTTGCCTGGGTGATAGGCAACATCTCAGGTCCTGTTGGTGGGGTTGGGTTGTCCACAGTTCTCACTGCCTTCTGAAAACATACAAACAGAATCCCCATTCCTACCTGCTCTAAGAAACTCCTTTTCTACTTGTTTAGTTTCTTTTTCTTCCTCACTTTTTTACTGTAAGCATATACCTACACATATACATATAAAACATTAAAAAGTGTACACAAACCAAGCATGATGGTACAGTTGGGAGACTGAGTCAAGAAGACCACTGAGAGTCAAGGTTAGCCTGGGCCACTTAGTGTTCTAGGTCAGACTGGGCTACAGAGTGAGACTCTATCTCAAAGACTCAAAACTTTGTTTGGGGAGGGTCTCTCATTCACCATGGTGTTTGGTGTTCACCAGGGTGATTGGTCTGCAAGCTCCAGGAAATTCTCATGCTCTATTACCCATCTCTAGGCAGGATTCTGGAATCACAGACACCCACCACAGCGTCCAGCTTTCTGTGGGGTCTGGGGATCTGAGCTCAGGTCCTCATGCTTGCATAGTGTCATGGTTTGATCCAGGTGTCCCCCACAAACAAATGAATGTGTTCTGATTGATCGATCCTCAGCTGATGACAGTTTGGGTTTTACAACCTCAATGGAGTTGTGTTGTTGGGGGCAGGCTTATGGGGTTATAAGCCAGTTCCCCTTTCCAGTGTTTGGCACACCTTCCTGCCACTGTTTGCAGTGCTGTGGTGGAGGTGATGTCCACCACTCATGCCATCATTGTCCCTGGCATGATGGAGTCTCCCTTCCAGTCCATAAGCCTAATAGACCCATTTCTCCACAAGCTGCTTTTGTTTGGGTTCTTTCTGTGCAGCAACTAGAAAGTTGACTTCAACACATAGCAAGCACTTTATCCATTGAGCCATACCTCCCCTACCCTGCTTTGTATTTTTGTCGGAGGGTAGGGATAGAAGAGGAACTGAGCCATACCCCAGAACTTGATGTCGAGTCACAAAGCTCCACATTGGGTTTGTGACGATGACAGTTTTGAGAAGGGACCTTCACTCATCAGTGCACAGAGATGGTTCTTTCTGACAGTGGTCTTGATTTTCTTTTCCTTTGGGATGTAGGGTTTTATTATGTCATCAAGGCAGATGGAACAATAGTCCAAACATTTAATTTTTCCCTATCTCTGAGCACTTGTTTCTAACTTGATTTTTTTCTTTAGCCAAGGTATTTTCCAAGTTCCTTTGGCCTTTGATGCAACTGTGCGTGTGGAGAATCAGATGGGCTCGGCGCCTGGCCTTGTTCTAGAACCGAGCAGGGACTGTTTAAGGAATTGATTCCACAAAACGATCTCTTCAGTGAAGAGTGGTCAGGAAATGGGCACAGAAATCCCCAATCCACACTGACACGATCAAGTCACAATGGAAGCATAGACCTATTTCACAAAGCCCTTAGAAAGCTCCACCACATACTTTTGGGAATATTTTAGCCCAGTGAAAATGAGAGTTGAATATAATGTGGCTGCATTAATTACCAAGCAGAAAATTCTATACTTACATTCCATAACACAGTCACACACCATATAAAAATTAATACAAAAATTTTATTAATTCACTTTGTTTTGACCTAGGGTCTTGCTTTGGAAGTCCAGGCTGGTCTTGAACTCATGACCCTATTCCTCTCACCTCTTCAGTGCTGGGATTTATAGTTCTCTGCCACCATACCCCTCAAAGCTCCTTATTTAAATCTACTTGTTAGCTTATGTATAATCTATCTGCTTAAGTGTAGTCTTATTTTTCATTGAAACATACAAATGTGTATTTATTTGAAATTATTATTCCCACAAGTATAAGACTAATTGATGCTGGTCAATACTTGTTTTCTCGGGGGTCATTCTGCTTGTGCGTGGCTGGATTCTGTGGAAGTGATCGTTTCTGTGGTTTGGATGCATCTGAACGAAATGATTCGTTTACTTTTGTCTGTGGAGAATGGAATGACGGTCCCGTAGCACACAGGCAGTGAAGCTAACAAACCGCACAACTGGACACATCTGTAATCACACGTTTCCCTCTTCTGTCTGTTTCCTAGGTAACGATGGCCAACTTCGGAATCAATGGAAACCACTCCCTAGAGACCTGCGAGACCACACTCTTCGCTCTGCGGATGGCGACGTGGAATCAAATCTTAGACCCTTGGGTCTACATTCTTCTCCGGAAGGCTGTGCTCAAGAATCTCTACAAGCTTGCCAGCCGCTGCTGCGGTGTGCGAGTCGTCGGCCTGCACATCTGGGAGCTTAGCTCCATTAAAAATTCCTTAAAGGTTGCTACCATTTCCGAGTCACCAGCTGCGGAGAAAGCCGGTCAGCAAGCACCCGCTTCAGAAGGACAGTGAGCCAGAGCAGGGCTAGAGTGAAGTTAGAGGAAGGTTCTGGCAGTGTCTCAGCTACTTAGGTCAGTGGATGGGCTGGCTGGGAAATTCAAACGTCAGCGTCCAGCTGGTGTACTTTGGACAGATTCAGCATGTGGGATTTGTTACATTGGAAGCACAGTGGTACTTTTTTACTTGTTTATCACAACAAGAAGTGGATTAGTAGATATACGGCTACGGGAGTCGAGTAGCAAATGATTTTGACTTAGGCTTTTGTAATAAATGAATCTGTTGAGATCCACCACATGTACTTGGCCCATTTGTCCGAGGACATCCGAATGGTATGTGAACAGTGGAATGACTTTTTTGGGGATCACTTTACTGCAGCTATTTCTTATAGGCTAGCTCAATGCAATACAGTGAAATCTCAGTGTTGGGGAAGGGGCGTGGTTTATTTACCCATGCACTTCCAGCCTCAGTCTGCACATGACCGTGACATCTGGGATCCACTCTGGCTTGTAGCCACCACTGACAGGTGGTCTGACCTTACGAGGCTGTTTAGAATGGGCTCCTACCTGTTGAAGAGGACTGTTTACATTTATTGTTATGAAGGTCAATTATTGTTTGAAGGGTTTTTTTTGGGGGGGGCAGGTCATAGACTTGTACTTTTGAAATGATCTCCTTTTTATGTGAAACTTTTAGATCAAGGCTTTATCTTAGCACAGATATAGACAACGTGCATGATTGCTGCTTCTCTAATATTCCAACATGGGTGATGCAAGCACTCCAACCCGACCCCCCAGCGACATATGCTAAGATCGTGGGCAACAGGTGTGCCTCTGTGAGCTGGCATTTCTGTGTCAGAGAAGAAAAGAAAAACCACCGAAACAGACTTAACAACTGTCTTCAACTAGTGTGCTTTTGCTTTATGTACACAAACTCACATTTACACAGATATCCGAAAATTCTGGAAGGTTCACTAAATCTGTATGACCGTATCTTTTAAAACCTGAGTAACCAGTGGTGAGGGAGAAGATGTGGAGCTAGTCAGACACTGGGGATTTGTTTTAATGGTGAAATGGAGATCAAGGAGCAATAATCTCCTTCCGAGTGTCTCACTCATAATTAAGACTTTGCTTATTTATATAATTTAATCAAAAATTTTTAGATTTTAGTACTTATTCAGAACATTTATAAGTTCATCATAGACCAGGGCAAGGTGTTCTATTTTATGATAAGGAAATGCATTTTTTTATGTAAAAATCATTGCTTTCATAAAGTTGGGTCCATTGAAAAGTTAATTTTCTTCGTGAAACTGATTTCAGACTCCAGGAAGCCTGAGAATTCAACTAGACTTTGTAATTACATTCATACATTTCTCCCTTTGGTTGGCAACAGACATTGGAAGCAATTATTAATTTTGGTAAATTCTCATGATTAAATTAAGAGAGATTAAACAAATAGCCCCCCCCCCGAAGATTTAAAGGCAGTCGTTTTAGTGAGTCTAAAGAAGAAATATACACGGGCCAGTAAATGATCAACCACATAAATGGTGGATTTGTGTATTGAGAGCACTTTACAGGTAACAGGTAATTTTCTTGCTCTAAATTGGACATAAAATCACAAAGGCTGGCACATTTTAAGTTTAAAATGACAGTTACATATTGGTTATCATGTCTGTATGTGTACATGTTGTACACATACATGTAACAAAGCATGATTTTCTGCAATTTCCCGTTGCAAAGTTGAATAAATGCCGTCGTGTGTTTGAAGAGCTTTTTAAAGCCCAGAAGAACTTTCAAATAGTTCCTTGACTTTCAGGCCAGATGTTGGTTTCCTATAGATACTGAAGGGTGTGGACACCCTGTAAACTGAGGCACAGGGAAGTGAATCTCCATCTCAACTCCATCTGCAGTGAACTGAGAAGAAACCTCGCCAGGCCTTTTCTTCATGAGTCTTTATACACAATGCCGAAATGATTCTGCTATGATGTCATCTTGGCCGTGAATGTCCGTGTTCATGACATCTCTTGTGACCTCACCACATATGGGGTTCAAGGCTGGGAGGAATGTGAGAGGAGTTACCCTGAATATTCTGGAAGAGTGAGCTTCATTATCTGAGAAGTTTCACGGCAACCTAACTGATCCCAGATGAGATGCTAAACCCTCATTGCAGGCGTTAAACATTGAGAACAGGGAGTTTATATTTATCTAACTTTATGCTTTTCTCCCAAAGAAAACAAAATTCCAGTGAAAGCAACAGTGTGTGTATCTCACTCCACAATTTTATTTCTGATTTTGAACCAGCGGTGTGGAGTTTAGCAATTTACTATACAGTAAGACATAGGGGGCTGTCCACCAGTAACTTTTAGAGATTTTCCCAGTCAAGGGTATTTGTTCATTCCTTGAAATAAATAGTAGAAATAGTTCCAACAAGTTCTCAATTTGAGTGTTTAAGGGTTGTTTTAAAACTCATAAAGTGACCTTCAGAATCCTCGACTCTCTGGTAAAATTAATGTCCATGCAACATCGCATACTATTCAAGCATTTGATTTCTAAAAAGGAACATTATTCTAGAAAAATGCTAAACATGATAGGTTTTTTTAAGGACTGTTTGTGATTTTTTTAAAAAATAAAAACGAGACAAATTTGCATATGGATTTTTAAAGATCATGACTAGGAAGAGAATGCGGACTCAAAATCAGCTATGGTATCATCCAAAAGACCAGATATGTTACTGATGGTTTCTATTTGGTGATATTAGGGAATATTCCTTTTTAATTGTTCTCTAAAGATAGACGTTTGCTTCTAATCATCTATATTTGAGGTGGACAATTGCTAGACGTTAACACACGTACATTGGATATATGTTATATAGCAGCTTTGTTTGCTTCCTTTCATACTTTTTTAAAAAGAGAGTCCTGTTTTAGTTTGAACCTAAGATGAGTTGAGGACAAAAATAAGAGCACTTATTTAATATAGAGTGCGAGTTTGTGAAAGGGTTGCTGGTTTACTAACTGCTCCCACTAAGTGACTCTGTAGGGCAGGAGTCTGGAAGCTGGAATGCCTGTTTCCTTAGTGCCTCATCTGGTTGTCAAAAGACCTGGTCAATGTCGCTGGACTTCAGCTTGTTACTGGCACTTTGGCTGGAGGTGAACTGTGCTTTTCTCTGCCATGTGGCTAGACATGCTCTTCATACCCATCGAAGAGATGAAAGAGAGGTGAGATGTATATATTGTTGATTTGATCAGCACGCCACGCACTCGTGCCGTTTCATTGCTTTGACTAGCTCGAGACTTTAAGCGATTTTATAATAAACTTTGTGTAATGTCTTTGTCCAGAGTGGTTTATTTTTAGGAAGATCATACAAACCTTGGGAATCTTTTTTTTTCCCCACGTGTGGTGTCTATGTGTGATGCATGCGTGGATGTGTATGTGTGTGTGTGTGTGTGTGTGTGTGTGTGTGTGTGCGCACACGTGGTAAGGCCAGAGGAGAACATTGGGGAACTCCTCTTATGTTGCTGGTCCACTTTATTTCCTTAACATGGAGCCTCTCACTGAAGCTGGAGCTGGAGCTGCCTCTTTGAGTCAGACTGGTTGACCAGGGAGGCCTGGTGAGCCCCTTGTCTCCTCCCCTCTCATGTGAGGTTACAGCCATGTGAGGCCATGTGGGTGCTGGGGATTGAACTGAGGTCCCCATGCTTGTGTAGTAAATGCTCTCGCCTGCACCAAACTTGGACCTCTTGAATGGGAACTTTCACTTTTATTTGCTGTTAGATGATTTCCATGATTCCTTTTCATGATCCTTGTCTACTCAGTGACATCTGCTTCTTTTACCTGAGCCTCACCTTGCCTAAACAGGCCAGAGTTCATATATGATTATTCCCCAAATCTGGTGGTCCGTGTATGGTCAAGATAGCCAACGTGTATTTATCATAGCAAATAACCCTGAATGTCAGAGCTATGGACTTCACAAAGGTTTGCACGTTTCTCGTGACTACTGTCCACTTAGGAAGGGAAGGGAATCCCTTCAGAGACCTCAAGTACAGAAGAGCAGGCCCTTGAGAAGGAAGAACACAGCAGACTAAATCACCCACAGGCTCCCTCCCACCTGAAGCACTGTCTCAGGCTGCAGTGTGCAATGCAGTCCTCTGACTCAAGGGGGCAGAGTGCATTGAGATTCCCTAGAGAGCTCAAGGTCACTGGAGGCAGCAGGAAGGATTTCAACCTGAGCTCAAAACAAAACAAAACAAAACACCTCCTGCCTTCCTAGCATCATGCAAACAGGAGACGTTTGCTTTCAATTTACTTTTTAGCTTGGGATTATCATGCACGAAGAAGGAATTAGAATGACAGTTAAGAATATAAATGGATCAAAATAAAAGAAAAATACATCGATGCAAAATCTTGTATTAAGTGTTCTTCTTAAAGCAAAGTTTTAATATGTCTACATGGTGCTTCTGAGGTAAGAAAATACAAAAACACTCAATGATAGAAGTAATAGAAACATTAAAGTGAAACATGAGAGAGAGGGAGAAAGAGAGAGAGAAATATTTTTTATTATATTTTATTTTTTTATTGCTAGTGGGCAAACAATGAGTTGTTATCCCCAATTCCCCAATGCTCCCCCCTCCCCATCCCCAAATCAGCTGGATAACCTCCTCCATGGGTCAACTGGATCAGTCCTTGTGACAGGGGACCATGGATAACCTAGTATTCAGCCAGGTTCTCCTGGCCCAAGTGTGTTGTTACTGAGGGGTGCCATGCCTCTGGATAGTCTTCCCCCACCACGGCTCTCACAATCTTTCCGCCCCCTCTTCCGCTCAGTTCCCTGAGTTGTGGTGGGTGAGTATTAAGGCTGTTTTAATGTTGTGAGCTTAGGGGTCTTTATGTCGAAAATTGTTGGTTCTGTCACCCTGGCCTATCTTGTGTTGATTGAATGGCTGTGGCTGTGGGTCCCTTGTTCATCCCGTCATTCTCTGCAGGGTTCCATATGGATCCTCCACAGTATGACTGTGGTGGCTCATCTGAGAGAGAGATATTTATAGAAGTAGAAGCCCAGATTGTTTTGGCAAGACTCAGCTCTATGAGTAACGCCCTTTCCCTTCTAAGGAGAGTATAGCATTGGTCACCATGACTTATATAAAATAGGTTTAAAAAAAACCCAAAAACATTTGAAGGTTTGGGGAGCTGGTTCATTGGGTAAAACACTTACTATGTAAGCATAAGGACCCGAGTTCAGATCCCCAGAATGCTTGTAAAACCTGATATGACAGCATACATTGCAACCCCAGACGGAGGAGGGGACAAGGGAAGCCCCCAAAGCTGTAAGGCCAGCTACTTTGCTGTCCAAACTAGTGTAAAGAGACATTGTCGGAGAGAACCTGCACCTGAGCTTGTCCTCTGACCTCCACACCTGTGCTGTGGCAGGTGCACATTTGCACTCACACCCACAAACACGTGTGCACATGCATACAAGAGTTTGAAGAACAGTTCTAAGAAGTCATTTCTTTAAATGCATCATTGTGAAATCGCAGTGCCAAACATACTAACTTGTAAAACTTGGATTACTAGAAGCGTCAAAAATAGCAATTAGAGTCAGTTTTCTTAGAATTGTGACACTTGTCACCACTTTATAAGCTTGGTTTTATAAGATTAGCGATTTCCTCAGGGAAAGACTCAAAAGAAAATGCAAAACAGAGAGTCCAAAATGTCCAGAGAACTAAAGAAGCTAAAATGAGCAGGCATTCATAGCTATGGACTTTCCAAATTGTGGTTAGGCAAACATTCAAATGGTACTTTAGCAAGGCTTTTGGTGAAACCATATGAAATAGTGACGTTTCTCCAAATGTAATAGTTTCCAGATCGAATTGTGGCTCCCGTGTCTTTCTGACACCTCTCAGCCCTTATTAGTCCATCGATCAGAAACTTACCATGACCACAAGGCCATGGTAAGTTATTCCAGGAAAAGGCCAAGTCTCAAGGCCCTGAGGGGAGGCAGAAGGGACTGGGCTGGTGTGGTGGCTACAGAGCAGTGGGTAGAGTCCAACTGTGTCTTAACTGGCGTCTGGCTCCATGTTCTGAACATGGTTCGCTCATCTGCTCCTGTGGAGATGGGATTTTTAGTCGTTCACTCATTTAGACCTTATGTCCAAATAACATGTCAATATACTGTGGACCAGTTTGCATTTATCAAAATTTACTTCAGAATTAAGATAGATTCTGACCTAGTGAAGTAACACCAGCCACTTAACCTGTGGGCTGGCACTGGTGTCCACCACCTGAACATATGTGTAAGAACCTTCCAGATTCCTGAAGTGTGGAGAGGGGGAATGCTGGAGAATAGGGAGAAGGGTTTTCATGTCCATAGCCACAGAAGAAAATCTGTACAGATCTGGAATATGATCCATCATCATCTCATAACATTATCTTTGGAAATCATTTATTTCTCATGAGCATTATTACCAGTAATTCTTTATAAGGTTGTGATTAGCTCCTGAAATTCAACATTTTTGTTGTCATTCTGTATTGTAAAATTTGCAAGTTGGTAAGAATGTCATTAAATTTTAAAGCATCAACACCATCTGAGATACAGCTTGTGGCTAGAGTTTCGCCTGCTTAATGATACTTCTTAAAAGGATGGACACGAGTCATTCTTTGCTCTGGTGCTTAGATGGCTGCATCTTCATTCTGTCCT
Source organism: Zapus hudsonius (assembly GCA_004024765.1). Lineage (NCBI taxonomy): Eukaryota > Metazoa > Chordata > Mammalia > Rodentia > Dipodidae > Zapus > Zapus hudsonius. The sequence goes on from PVHP010005886.1 coordinate 55,937, forward strand.
CCGTTGCTCTCGACACTGAGGTCACAGCATCTCGACGCTTCCTTTCAGGTTTTATTTTCCACTATTTTGCACTTTGACTTTTCACATGGCATTTGGAATTTTCTCCCTGAAAAATATGACTATTCTACATATTTCCTTTCAAAACATTTTACCCTTCAGTATCTTGACTCAGTGGCTCTCTTCAGGAGCAAGCAGCCGGGGTGGCATCTCCTCTCCTCATGCTCCAGACTCTTGAGGGTCCTTTCGTTGTCACCGAGAGTGCCTGCCTCCATTCACCCCAGCTTCTTCCTCAACTTGTGAAAATCGTATTCTCTTGCCTGGAATTTTTGATGATCAGCTTTCTATCTTTGTGTTTATTGAGATACGATTATGCCTTTGTAATAGTATGTAATTAAAAATAAACAAAGTCTGTACTGGTAGAATTCGTTTATTTAAAATCACAGCTTTGTAGAACTATATTATATAATTATATATATATATAATATATAATGTATTATATTATATATTATTATATATAAGATAATTAGATTATATATAATAATACTTTATTATATTTATTGTATTTTGCGTGTGTATGTGGTGTATGCATACACGTGTGTCCTCAGCTCAGTGGCCAGAGCAGACCATCAGGGGCCTCGCTCTTCTGTTGGCTCCACTTTTGAGCCGGATTCTCTCACTGCCACTGGAGCCTGGGTGACACTCTGGTCTCTGCTCCCTTTGTGTCGCAGAGGTTACAGGCATGAAGCTGTGCACATGGGACCCAGAGATTGGAACTCGATGGCTTCAGGCCCTCTCCCTCCCTCGTGCTGCTGCAGCAAGTGTGCTTCATCTCTGCGCCATCTCTCCAGCTTCTCACTATCTTTATTATATTAGGCTTCCTTTACTGCTTGTCATCTTGGTTTTTGACAATTTTTCTTTGCATACAAGATAATGGATTTTATTATGAAATGGTCAGGCATGAATGTCATTGTATTTTGCTCTTATAGATCCCCCCCGTACCTTCTCCTTTCTCCCAGCCTTCTTCCTGCAGACAGTTTCCCCTTCTGCTTCCATGATGTGTATGGATGTCTCATAGATTTCTAAAATGCTTTATGTGTCCACCACAGCATAATTTTACTATTTAATTACCGCAGTAGAAAAGTAGGTTACAAAGCTTAAAAAAAAAGAAAACAAAAAATAAAAATTCCCAAACTACCTTAACCAAAAAGCAAAAACACCCATATTTACTGACCTGTTCTAGAAAAAAAAATTTAAATTTTGCTTTCACTTTCCGAAGTACTTTTTATGGCTTCATCTTGGAGTGACTGTGACAGTAACTCAGGGAGATGGTAAAAAATGGAAGCTAGGAAGAAAAGTTTTAGCTAATTTTCTGACATGGATTAAAGATTTTTTTCTGGCATGCAAAAAAATATTTATGTACCAAATATGCGTTGTATACACTCATTCTTTTCTAACTGTGTTCCCCACAGCAAAGCAAGCCTAGACACTGGTCAATAGTGAAACTATGAAGAGTTAGCCTGTGAAATCAGGTATTCAGGATTAATCATAACTGGCTTTCTTTTTAAAAACATCATTTATTTTAAATACTAATTATGCAAGGAGAGAGAGAAAAAGAGATATAGAGATAGAGACAAAGGGCACACCAGGGCCTCTGGCTGCTAAACACCAACTGCAGATGCATGCTTCGTGCATCTGGTTTTGTGTACGTACCAGGGAATCAAACCTGGGTCATTAGTCCTTACAGGCAAGAGCCTTAACCACTAAGCAATCTGTCCAGCCCATAACTGGCTTTCTAGAAGCGTAAATTTATTAACAACAATGACAACAACAACTAAAGGCAATGCAAGCCTAGACCCTTGAACGAGAAGATACAACTGGACCACCCTGCAATTAAGTCGGGCAGGGTTTTGGGAAGCTATCTGTTTTCACCAAACAAACCAAAGAATTCTGTGGATAATTTAAATGTACAATTGGAATTGAGGCTTATCATTCTTAGAAGACTTAAACAAGAATGTGGTGTAGGAACAGGTCTGAGGATAGAAACTGCTCTCTGCCACACAACTAGTAACAAATCAGAGGTCAGGACTGGACGGCAGTGATGGTCATGTACTGAATGAGAAATCAGTACTGGACGGCAGTGATGGACATCTACTGAATGAGAGGCCAGGACTGGACATCAGTGATGGTCATGTACAGAATGAGAGGCCAGGACTGGATGGCACTATGCATCTTTTCTAAATTACTGGTCAACTTTGAATCAGTAAAAAGAGACTCTAGATCACAAAGACTGGGGAAGAAGTGTGATGTAGCCAGACACCTGACCTACTCCACCCACAGCTGGAGAGCACATGAGACCCAGCCAGGCACATGCTTGTGCACACACCACAAGTACGTAAAGTACCCCCACCGCCCCACACAAGCAAAACTAAGAGGAAGACATGAGTCCAGGCAACATAAAAACCCAGATTTGATAACACACTCATAGTTAAAGTAAGAAAACACTTCACACAACTTCACGTGAACACTATTAAAAACTCTGCTCCACACCTGCTCATCTCAGGTTCTATATCCCAGCCTACATTGTGTGACCAGAATTTTATCGTGACACCTCAGGGTGTACTTGAGAACCAACAACTACATTCTGTCATATAGTAGCTTTGTCCCCATCAGCTTTACTCGACATCTATTTTATAGTTTATAATGTATAGTATTGTCTGTCGTCTATTTTTAAATTCTTTCATCGAATGTTGTAATACAAGCCTGCTAATATTGAAAAGCACGTGGACGTTCTGGGAAGCAGTTTACTAGCATTGAACATGGAGATAATTGAGTGTGTACACAAGAACACACTAGAACGTATCTAAGCATCAGCATGATTTTATTTGGCTTTCAGCTTTCTGAAAATACATTACGCCTCCATGGTCTCAGCGGGATATATTGGTTAAAGTAAAGCTTTGTAATGCTCTGTTTGAACTCAGCACCATAAATAACAAATCATAATTTCTTCACATTTCCAATGAAGCTGTCCAACATCAAGATATGGCAGTGGATAGAACATTAATTCATGGTCGGCTCTTCATCCATTCATAGAGACAATGTGCCTAAACTCCTGATCCCGGCACTCTGTGTTCTGTAAAGCAGGTGTTCATTCCCCCATGCACTGGTCACTCTATATAAGCTGTAACATAATATCATGTTGAGGTGGACCATTGAGCCTTCCTTCCCTCTTAACAAATATTTGCTGGACGCTTTCACAATATTCTAGTTTTAAAAGCCATGCATAAAACCGCCTATTAGTCATTCATCTGTGACCACTGAACAGTCAACATTTCTTTCCTAACAACAGAACATACTTTATTTTTAAATTAAAAATACATGGTAGACTTTTAGCATAAATTTGTCTTTGACGTCTTAGCATTCTGAAACCCATTATTACCATAATATGAGTACACCTTTCATTGATTTAGTCAAGTTCAGGTACTTCATTGAAACTCCCTAGAACCAAGTGACATTACTTATATCCTGGGATTACATTATGTTTTAGGAAATAGTGATGATGGGTTTATTAATCTCATTCATACAGCCCCATTCCCACTGGTGATTCTTGTTTCCTGGCAGTCACTCCAGGAGAAGGTGGGGACAGAAAAAACAGGGAAGCTAAGCTTTATAGGGAAGAATCTATTCAAAGGTACACATCTGTGAAAGCATGGGGGCCTGGGAATACTGTGTCACTGGACAAAATCAAAGGGGAAGCTGGAGAGCCTGCTAGGATCTGGGTCTTAATGAATTCTGCATCATCCTGAAACCATGAAGGCTCACCAAACCATTTTATAAAGGAAAACCACACAGTTTGGATTTTAGAAAAATGCCCTCTGTGTAACAAGCAGAATGTATTGGAGAGAATGTCAATGTCTTATCTGACAGAGGGCAATGGTCTGAGTGCTGAGGACCCTTGTGATGTTCCCAGCATGCACACGCTGACACAGAGAGAAGGAAAAGAACTTAAGGAGCTAATGCTTAGAAGGCAGGTAACCAGAATGTGACAAACCAGGAGAAGGGAAGAATGCAGTTTGATCCCAAGGGCACTGACTTTGGTGAACCGAACGAGGTGGAAGCCCTGTGCTATTCAAGTTGGGGAACAAATGGCCAGTTGTACGTGCCTTGCATCACCAGACATGAAGAAAAGCATGTCTCACTGAACCCAGAGCTTTAATTTATTTGATTAGATTAGTGAGACTGCAGATCCCTGCCTCTGACTTTCTGGTGGGTGTTGCTATTACAGACATATGTCACCATGGCCAGCTGGAGATGGGACTCAGGTCCTCATACTTGTGAGGCAAGCTTGTTACCCCTGAGCCACCTCCCCAGATCCAAGACCTAGAACTTTCATGATGTACTATGTTGAGCATTTGAGATAGGAGCCACATCTGATGATTGGAATTAAATGATACATGCCGGCAACCCTTATTTAACTCAAAATGTTTAAAAAAAGTAATGAAAGTAAGATGAGGATTGATGGAGAAGAAGAAAAGTTTTAGTGGGAAGATGAAATGGGCATAAGAGAAGGTAATTGGGGCAACAAGATCAAAATATATTAAATAGCCAGGCATGGTGGAGCACGCCTTTAATGCCAGCATTTGGGAGGCAGAGGTAAGATGATCGCTGTGAGTTCGAGGCCACCCTGAAACTACATAGTAAATTCCAGGTCAACCTGGGCTACAGTTAGACCCTCCCTCAAAAATCCATCTATCTACATATATATGTATGTGTGTGTAATACATGTATGAAAATATCAAAATGGAAAAAATAAATTAAAAAGAAGATTTTCTATGCAGGTCCAACTGGCTCCAATGACTTAGTTTCAGTATATGGTGGATTTCCTACAACACAGGGTTTTATCATAGGGATTGAACATTGGTCTTCAAATAGTAAGAAAAATTATTTCTGTACATATTTTCCCACTAATGTTCCATATCTTTCCATTTTTGTGCCCTTAAAGGATCAATGTTTGCTGATTTGATGGAATCTAAATGATTTAAAAAAATTCAAAAGCTAATGATTTCATGACCATTTTTAGAAAGAAAATTTTGTCTATAATTTAAAAAATATTTGCTATTTAGTAGAAATGTTTTCTCTCTCTTCCTGACAAATACATCAAAATCCTCATCACCAAGGTGAGGGTGTAGGAACTTGGAGCTTTGGGAGATGCAAGGTCAGGGGAGTGGAGCCCCTTATATGAATATTAAAATATCCCAAGGGAGACCTCAGATTAGAAAAGACAGAAGACACTGTCTGAGGACACATGTCCTCTCCTGACAGTGAACTACAGTGACCTTGGACTCTACGCTGTCTTGTGTCTGCAGCCATGAGGACTTGAAGAGTCTGTTACAGACCTCATTACTTGCAGCCCTGGAAAGACTCCTGAAATCTGTCTTGTTTCTGTCGATCAGAGCCTACCTCCTGTCCCCTCCAGCTTCTCTCCTACACACCATTCCACATTCTGATAAAACTGAACACGTGGATGTTTACACATAGTTTTCTTTAAATCAGAAGGTGATGCCATTTGGTGGGAATGTTACTTGAGTAAGGTCTAATTCTAGTCTAGTTAAATCTCCATCAACTTGGCCAAACAAACAGGTTTGGCTTCTCAGACTGATGTGATCTATCAGGTTGATTGTTTATTATAATTATTATTATATTTCAGCCAGGTTTCACTCTGAAGCACTGGCTGACATGGAGCTCACCATGCAGATCAGGCTAGCTTTGAAACCGCAGCAACTGGGATTACAGGTATGAGCTACCATCTCTGACTAGGTTTTTTTTTTTTAATGGTGACATGTTGTTTATATAATCTCTGCTCAGGAAATATGCTTGACATCATCATTAGCAATGGTTCAAGTTTTGCAACAATGAACAGGAAGCAGTTCCTGACTCCTGACTCCTTAGCACCCTCTAAGGAGCAGAGTGGGAGGAATTAGGGGGGTGCTGGGCAGCAAGCGCACTGCGGGGCAGAGGAAGGACTGTCTCAGCACACCCTGGGACGAGCTTTCAAAATGCACAGAGGAGGGAAATCGAGTCATGGAGAGAGACTCTCTGAGCCTCAGCTTTCCTGTGTTCAGCATCCAGCTCAGAACTGCACATGGTCCTCAACCCCTGACTGTTGGGAATAGAACTTTTAGGTCCCTGAGCCAATTTTCATCATTCTGAGTTTCCCTTTGCTTTGTAAAATGCCCCCACCCACAATGGGTTTCTTCAGACATCTAGAATTTATTTTTTGCTTTTCTTTTCTTACCAGTCCCATGCAAGTTCATTTTGCTTTAACTCCAAAGCATTTTTGCTATCTTTTTCATTTTTTTTAATCCTGAACACTAAGCCAATCCATTGTAACCCACTGGGGATACCATGCCTTCTTGCTAATCCTTTACTAAAAAATACCACTTACTTCCCAGTATCAACAGTGATGTTTTTAACTTCTCAACCATATCATCATAGCTGATATCAGTCCTATCATTATATCATACCTCATCATATCATATAATACGTCACATCATGTCATTCTTCCACTTGAAAACTGTCCTTACCTGCCCGTGGGTTGGTCACAGCGAGAGCCCTAGGAGAAGGGGTGAGAATGGGTGGGAACAAGAGACAGGAGAGAGTGGAGCAAGACGGATTCCGATCAAACACATTTTATTACAAGCAGGCAGCACCTTATATACAGGGGAGCAAGGTGGTTACTGGGAATTAGCAACCTGATTTCTAGGTAACTCGGTCACAGCAGGGGTCATGATCTCTAGGAGGAAAGCCTGCAGGCGGAAGAGAGAAGGTTTGGCAGAGAAGATAGGAACTTAGCATTAGTTAGTAGGAGGAAGAACAGAGACCTTCAAAACCAAATGTTGACGCATTTTATGGCATGAATGGCTCCCCACAGAAAACCTTCACTGTTTTCCCATGGAGCCAGAAATTCAATGCATAGTCTGACATGGTCTGCAAGTCTCTGTCTGGTCATCACCAACCTTCCCTCTTCTCTGATCCCCCTCTCTGTATCTTTCTTTCCTTCTTTTTCTTCCTCTGTGCAAGTGTCTTTTCAGAGGCTTGGTGCTGTTTTCTCTTCCTGAAACTCTTCTTTGGTTCATGGCTAATTCTTCAAGTTATATGCTTCTTCAAAGACATCCTCCCTGACCATCCCACCCAAAGTATTAATTTTTCTTATGACCATATATCAAATAAGCTTGCTTTTATTATCTTCACAAATCTGTTTTGCTATGTGAAATG
>PVHP010005887.1:0-31789 GCA_004024765.1 Zapus hudsonius
TTAAAAATCATGACATTAGAAGCAATCTTGAAAAAGTAATTTCCCTTTGTATTGTCACTAAAAAACGCAAATCATGACATTCATCTTACTGCCACTATGGAAACAGGTTCTAGATTCCACACTCCTTCTAAAGTCATTTTTCAGCTATGTGTAAGTACTTGTTACTGCCATTAGAGTTTGTTCTCTAGACAGTCACATTTGTTTTACTTGCTTTAAAATACTTATCTGTAGTGCCAGTCCAAAATTAAGTTTTTTGCTGTCTATTCTCTACCCTTTTTTGAGCTGCAAGCACTTTACCCATCTCTCAACTCCAATCCAATCTTTTATTTTTTAATTTTTAAAGTATTTTATTTGAGAAAGAGGAGACAGGAAGGGAGGGAGGGGGAAGGAGGGAGGGAGGGAGGGAGGGAGGGAGGGAGGGAGAGAGAGAGAGAGAGAGAGAGAGAGAGAGAGAGAGAGAGAGAGAGAGAGAGAATAGGTATACCAGGGCCTTCAGCCACTGCAAACAAACTACAGATGCATATACCACTTTGTGTATCTGGCTTTATGTGGGTACTGGGGAACTGAACTTGGGTCCTTCTGCTTTTCAGGCAAATGCCTTAACAGCTAAGCCATCCTCCAGCCCCCCAATCCAATCTTTAAAACGCAGTGCAGGCTTCATAGCCTTTGTGAAATGATTGCTAATTTTGAGTTTTCAAAATGACCAATACACTACTTTTTCTTTTTCTTTTTTGATTTGTTTTGTCTTCTGAGACACATCTTATAGTCCAGGCTGTTTTGGCACTTGTGATTTTCCTGCCTAATAATGACATTATACATTAGAGGTGGATATTCTTTTCTATCTGCACCACTTGCCAGATTACTCCACGTCAGGACTCATATGCTATCCTCTTGGATACCCAACATCTAATATTGGGGTTGATGGTATAGTCAATGTGTCAGGTACTGGATTAGGAATATGAGCAAATGCCTGGTCTAACAAGTCTTTTTAACATTTTACTACTAAGAAACATGTCAAAGATCAGAAAACCCTTGATCAAAGACTCAGTGAGTCCTTTTCTAGAGTCCCTTCTTCCCCTAAAACAGACAAACAAAAAAACCCCAACACCTGAAGCTGAAGAAATTTCTCAGTGGTTAGGGTGCTTGCCTGCAATACCCACCTAAAGCCAGATGCACAAAATTTGGTGCATGCACCTGGAGTTTGTAGAGGTCCTGTGTGCCCATTCTGTGTCTCTCCCCTCTCTTTCTGTTTGTAAATAAATAAAAATATTTCAAAACATAAACAAACAAGCAAACAAAAAATCAAAAGCTAAGAACCCTGGTCTGCTGGATTTCAGACACTGCCTCATGCCATAACAGAAATAGCATCTGAAACCCATGTTTTTTTTTTCTTTTTTTTTTAATTGTCCATAATGATTACAATATTTAGTGGGCAAACAATGCATTGTTATCCCCAATTCCCTGCTTCCCTCCCCTCCCCAATCCACTGGATAACCTCCTCCATGGGTCGTCTGGATCAGTCCTTGTGACAGGGGACCATGGATAACCTAGTATTCAACCAGGTTCTCCTGGCCATGCCTTTGGATAATCTCCCCCACCATGGCTCTCACAATCTTTCCACCCACTCTTCTGCATAGTTCCCTGAGTCGTGGTGGATGAGTATTAAGGCTGCTTTAAAGTTGTGAGCTTAGGGGTCTTTGTGTCGAAAAATCGTTGGTTTCTGTCTCACTGGCTTATCCTGTGTTGACTGAATGGCTGTGGCTGTGGGTCCCTTGTTCATCCTGACTTTCTCTGTGGGGTTCCATATGGATCCTCCACGGTATGACTGTGGTGGCTCCTCTCTTGCCAGAATCTCAGCTATCGGCCTACGGTTGGTTGGTATGAAACCCAGGTTCTTCAATCTTCAGTCCTTAGGTGGACTCTCTTGAAGTTTGAAAACTGTACCACTGCTCTCTGGCCAAATGCAGGCTCATTTTTAAAGCAGGCAAACTGGGTATTCAGCTGAAATAATAAATGTTAATTTTATTTATTAAACTGCCAAGGATGGGCTTCTCCAGGCTTTTCTCCAGGCTTTTATAATCATATAAACAGAGCTTGATTACTCAGAGACAGTTCTCAATTTCACATTCTGGATTATTTCACGAGAGGAACAATGACTAAGTGGACTGCCAGCTACACCTACCTGCAGTATTGCAGTGAAAAGAAACCTCATGATTATTCATGGAGAGAATGGCATCTGAGAAAACACTTTAGCAATGTCCTAAGTAAATTATTAATCCATGCCATAAAGCAGACTATAGACACTGTCATACTATAAACCCTAGAATTTGAAGAAACCAGCTGGTAGACCACCCAGAGAATCCTGGGAGACCATCCCGTGGTCTGTGGGGACCACACGTTGGGAATCACATTTATAAGAACTGAAACTGCTTCCTCCACAGGAACTAAGGAAATTGATCTTTTAGCGGGGGGAACCCACAGTCCTTAAGCCAAAAATATCAAAGTATTAATACCTCTAAGTTCTTCTAAGACACAGTCATAAGCCCCAATTACCTTGTTCATGGGAGAAGGTCTGTAAACTACCATACATGTATCTGATATTTACATATTAACAGTGTAACTACCAGTTGTTCTGAAATGTATTCTAACAGATCTAATGTCAGTATGTAAAAAAATAAACAAAAGCAAGGCAATGTGTTCCTCAATGCTGTCTGTCTTGAATGGCTTTATCTCGTGTTTATAGCTCTGTCATCACTGAGCGCATTCTGCAACTGCTTTTTAGTTAACTTATGAGCCTCAGAAGACAGCAGTCTGGACACTTAGCCGTGGAAACCCAAATATTTATTGGATGATGGCTACATGCCAGGAAGATAAACGTGTAACAATGGTGAGAAAAACTTTGTAAGAGAGGAACAATGGAAGGGGACTAGCCCTATCGAGATTCTTAAAACGGACTAAGCAATGTCCTACTGAAAAGGTGGGCACACCACAACTGAACAGAACGTTCAGAAACAAATCCAAATAGGCATAGAAAGTGAGAAAATATCCTTCAATTTGGTGTTTCAAATCACTAAGTGGAAGGAGGAGCTTATTAAACTCTACTTAGTAAGTGTTAAAATGCTAAATAAAGGAAACACTAAAGAGCGGTGGAGACTAAGTAGACTCAAGTGACATATTGTAGTGCTGTGTGACGTATGAACAGGAAAATTAAAAATACCTTATAAATGGACATGGAGATGTTTCAGGACATACTGCTCCATGTATGAAAGCAGGGAATAAGCCAGGTGTAGTGACACACACCTTTACCTAGCTCTGGGGAGGCCAAGACTCAAACAGAGGTGGATAGTGTAGCATGATAGCTCCGGAGGTTATCCTCTGACCTCCATATATATTTGCACATACATGTGAGCAAACACACATATGCACACACTCACAGGATTTTCCTGAGAACAGTATATAATAGGTTTTGATTTCTCTTGGGTAAATACATTGCTTTGATGTGTATCTCAGTACCATGGGGATTCATTACATCTTTCTAGTGCATTTCAAAGCAAAGTGAGATAGATACCTGAGGTAGGTGTTTTGACTATTCTAAGTCTCTTGCATTTCCATACAGATTTTAAAATCATCTTGTCAACTTCATAAAAATAAACTCCCAGTTGATAACAGAGGTTGTAATAAACCTATCGACCACATTGAGGGAAAATGATGCCCAATCAGACTGAGTGTCCCAATGAATGGGAAATTGTTTCTCTCAATATAGTTAGGTCTTCTGTGGCAATGTTTTGTATATTTTTGTGTGAACACATTTTATTAAATTTATTTTAGGTTCCTCTTAGATTTTATGGTATTTTAAAAATTCAGTTTCATTGAAAACATATACAAATGCAATTGATTTTTATATACTGACACTTTAAAATTTTTTTCTTTCTCTCATTTTTATTCTTTTCCTGACACATTTTTGACCTTAAATTATATACTGATCTAGAAAAGGTCTATAGGATTTAACATTCATAATTTTGTAGAAACATGATTATGAATATAAAATGGGTAATTTCACTCTTTCGTTAGTTATGCCTTTTTCCTTTATCTTTCCTTACTCTAATGGAGAGAACATCCAAAGCACTGTGTTCCAGTAACTTGTGAAGGACACTGTTGCTTTCATTCTCTGAAAGGGAAAACATTCAGTCCTGAACTTGACTATGGAGAGGCACTGCTCTAGCAATCTTGCAGCCATTTTTATGAATTAGAAGGCTAAGCTACTGAGGTTATTGGTAACCAAGTTCTTACTATGAAATCAAGGAGAATAAAATAAGAAATAAAAGGAAGCTGACGGTGAGAAAAGTGACTGTAGAGGGCCATTCAAACAGTGCTTGAGGAATTTTGCTTCTAAATGTTAGAAGGACAAAAGGAAAAAAAGAAGAATGTTGTGTGAGAGGAATAACTGCATAACTGTATACCAAGAATAATGTCTTGTTAAATTTTTGAGAAGCCTATGGGGTTTTATTCTGGCTGTAGTCCCGCCAACAGTGTTGACAGAGTCTTTTTCCTCAGTCTTCTCAGCCATACTTAGTATCATTTGTCTTTCTGATCAGGGCTGACACGTGTGAGGTAATATCTCAGTGTAGCGTCAATATGCACTTGTCAGCCGATTAGTGATGTTGAGCCCATTTTCATGTATGTGTTGGTTATCTGTCTGTCTTCTTTGGAGAAAGTCTGTTCAGATCCTCTGGAAGTTCTGCTACTGTCAAATTGTTTGAGTTTCTTCTGCATCTTGTCTATTGACCCCTCGTCACACAAGTATTTTCTCATAGTTCATAGGTGGTTTTCTCACTCTGTTCACTATTGCCCAGGCAGTGCAGATAATTTTTAGCTTCCCACTTCACTTTTGTATTTTTATTTTTGTTGGCTGTACTTTGAAATTTATATTCGAACATTATTTGCAAGACCAATATCACAGAGCTTTACCCTTATGTTTCCTTTAGGTTCTTGTACAATATCAAGCCTTTTAGTTGATTTTTATATCAGGTTCTATAAGACAAGTATAATTTCATTCTTCATGCAGATCTGTAGTTGTGCCAGCATCATCACCATTATAAGATCCAACAGCATCATTGTCATTATACCAATAAAGTATCGCTCCCCCATGCTCACTGCACCACTGTTTCCTACAGCCACATGGGGAATCAACACAAATGCCCATTCCATGATCTGATAATGAAAATGTGCCATCTATACAAAACATAATACTATTCAGCCTTCACAAAGGAAGTTATAACGACTTCCACCCACAGATAAGCCTGGAGGATATTACAATAAAGGAAATAAACCAGGCTAGATGAATACTGTATGACCTCTCACCTATGAGCTCCAGCATATTAGTAGTGAGCAGAATGGTGGTTTCAAAAGTTGGAGTGGAGAAGGGTTTAGAAGATTCTGGTCAAGGGATACAGAATTTCAGTTAGATAGGAATAAGTTCCAGAAATCTATGGTGATTATAATTAATAAAACTATATTCTTAAAACTGTCAAGAATAGATTGTTTTCATAGCTAAATATGTGAAATACCACATATGCTATTAAGCTCAACTCTGCCATGTCTTAGCATATCGACTTTTCAAAATAACAGGCTAAACAGATAATACATACAATTTTTATCAATTATTTTGATATCTGCTTAAATCTGCTTTAAAAATCTGCTTAAAAAGCGAATGAGAAAAGATGTCCAATCAGCCACAGACCCGTGTTCATCCCTGAGACTCCTGGTGCCAGATCGCATTTACTTGACACTCAAGATAAATGTCCTGGAAAGAAGGGAGCCTCTGTTCCATGGACAGACCCCCTTCTTGTGGGCAGCAACAGGAATTGTGACAACCAATGACCAGTCCTTGTCTTTCTTGGCACTCAACTTTCACTATTATAAAATGAGAGGCATGAACTTCTCCTATTTTACAAATCTAGAACATTCCACAACTTGTCACCATTATAGCTGCTGCCCGCTGACAACCAGACCCAAAGCTACCAGTTAGTCCAACTCAGAGTTTACCCCTCTGTTGCAGTCAGCTTTCTAGTTGCTGCGCAGAAAGAACCCAAACAAAAGTGGCTTGTAGAGGAATGGGTTTATTTGGCTTACGGACTCGAGGGGAGACTCCATTCTGGCAGGGACAACGATGGCATGAGCAGAGGGCTGGACATCACCTCCACCACAGCACTGCAAACAGCGGCAGGAAGGTGTGCCAAACTCTGTCAAGGGGGAGCTGGCTTATAACCCCCATAAGCCCGCCCCAACAACACAGCTCTAGTGAGGTTCTAATTCCCGAATTGCCATCAACTGAGGATCAATCTATCAGAACACATTCATTTGTTTGTGGGGGACACCTGGATCAAACCATGACACCCTCTGTGAGGAAGGGCAGGGACATGGTTATAGCCATCTTCAGCATACTCAAATGCACCTTCTGATTGCAGTAGTTCTCCAAATCTTAATCCTTCTAAAATAACAACAACAAAATATAATGCACTTTTAAAGTGGTCTCTTAATAATTAAAATAAATAACTTCATTCAAAAATATGTAGAAAAAAATATGTTGATAAAATAAGAAACCAAAAAAAAAAATAGCCATGATAAGAGTATCCTGCAGAAAAATAGACATGTGTTACTTTCTATTTTAGGCAGCAGAACCTGCTGGTGATAATGAAATCATACATGTAATTTCATTATCTCAAACATATTTAAAACAAAACACAGCTCCAATTCAAGTACAAGGATAGGAATCTTAGGGTCCCACTCTACTATGCAATCCCAATTTCTTGAGAAATGTTCTCGAAGCACTTCTAGAAAACATGGCTTGAAAACCAATGTTCCAGATTATCTAGAAAGCTCCTGAAAAGAACACAGGAACCTTGAGAGCTAGCTACCTTAGCATGCAATCACCACACATGGCTTAGCGAACATGATGCCAGGCTGCCTTTCCTGCAAGCCATGTATATGTGTGCAAAAAGATCTGTTTCCATTTGAAATACACAGTCATAAAACCATCTATGGCCATGGATAGTTCCCAATAGTATTTTGTATAACATGACAGAAGAATATACATGAAGCTAATATAGAATTATTAAAAGGTATAAAAATATTTCCATGAAGAAAATATTAAGTTTTTGAGAGTGAGGTAGTGCAATAGCTATGAACTAAATAGTCTTATAGAAATATTTTTGATCATACTGCACTGTAGAATAGGAAACAGACCATGTTGTGTATTTTTGTTGGTCATTTTGCCCTAACACTTCAAGGAAGTTAGTTTCTCAATTTGTACATTGATAATATGGGTCCAAAGATACGAGGAAAGTAAATTTTAAGTCACTTCTCACATTTTTGATGTTCAACTACTTAGAAAATTAATATTATTTTTATATATTGTCTTATTCTGTTTTTTTTTCCTTTAAAAATACTCTCATAATGACGGGGAAGGTGATGATGTTGAAGGCAAGAGTACTGGTGTCCCTGTGTGGATGAAAGAATGAGGTCGACAGTTACAGTTGAATTGCCAGCTTCAGGATAATGAATGGAACAGGTCAAAGTCACAGGAAGAAAGGGACACATGAGCTACAGAACAGGAAAAAGACCAGAAAAGGTGGCAAGAGCTGAGAAGACTTGTTACACACACACACTCACAAGATTCACCAAAACGTTTTTGAGAAATGTGCTGAATACAATTTTCAAATTATGACAGGACATCTTAAAATATCTGTACAGAAAATCCAGTCATACACAAAACCAGCAGATTCTGTGCACTGCACCTTTCTCAGTGGATGATGGTCTTCAATATAATTAAATGCCTTTGACTCAGACCCTCTTATTTAACCAAATTTAAAGCAAGAGCAAAAACAATGTCTCAACATAAATACAGCTCTTATAAAATGCCCCGTTATTACTAACAGACATTACCTTGGTCCTGTAGTCATGAGAAACAAATACCCCAAGCACTTGAGGTGTGTACTGGTCATTACGCTAGAGGCTGGGAATGCAGCGATGCCTAAAATGTGACCCATAGCACAGGCAGACCATAGTTCAGTGTGCAAGACAGACCAGGAAAAGAAGGGCTCTGAGCAGAGTAGGAAGAGGTAAAGAGCATAGACAGAAGGAAGGAAAAAGGAAACTGATGTATGATGGAAGAAGTCAAAAGATGACTTTTGGTTTTAATCCAGTAATCACACCAAAGGAATATCCCCCACATGGGAAATAAAACAGCTGCAGACAAGCAGAAATCTGGTTTCAGATGCCTATCTCAGGTACCCAGACTCAGGCCCACAGAGAAACAGTTGTGATCAATTGTGCCTCTTGTATCCAATCCAGACTTGCACAGGATGACTGAATGATGAAATTATTCTGTAGCACTTACAAATGTGAACATTTCATATAAATATACAAACTTCCAAGTTCTCTAGAAGATAATCTGCTTTTAGAGTAGATTATACTAGATCTGCTTGTCAACAAGGTTTGCCACAATTCCACTGTTCAATATTCTTCCACTTCTATTTCAACATGGAACTGGACAGCTTAAGTTTATATACATTGGAGTTTACCTAAAGCCCTGGATTTACCTGAGCAACAATTGCTAAGACCAGACCACTGCATTACCTACATATCAATTCTATAGCACTTTAAGCTTTGTGAACTTGACAGGCAGGAACATTTCTTTTCCTCAGATTCTGCATGTACAAAGTAAGGGAGCGTGGAGAGGATTAAATAAGCTAAGATTTATGAAATACTTAAACCACCATCATATTGTGGAGACCAAGACGTGTTAGCTTCACCACTGGAAAGCAAGAGTGAGGATTTTTGCATTGTTTTCAAGGGAGCACCAATAGCACCTGGAACAGTCGTGGCACTCAACATGCTTCATTCATGAACAGCAGTTGTCCTCACTGGTACTAAACAAACAATACTGCTTTTATTAATGTGAACCCTAGGTATGCACAAACCGTAGAATCCTAAAAATTTATAGACTTGTGTGTTAAAAATCTATTTTATCTTTCCTTGCACAATACATCTATACAAAATGTGTGGCTGTTCTCTTCACAATATGCAATTCTCCAAATGTCAGGACACCAACTAGGTATCCTGGAGTTAGCTTAAACCCAAACACAGGTCAAGGGATCAGTGACAGGTCAGTCACAGAAGGTTCTTCCTCTTCCTCCCCATTCTATGCTGTAGTTCAGAGAATAGTGTCCCAAAATATGGCTTTGGGGGAGGCAGTGTGAGCAATTTCATCTACAGGAAACCATAAGGCCCTGAAACCCACCTAAAAATCTGAATCAAGGGAACTTTCCAGAATGCTTGGTGAGAGGCTGAGGAGCAGCAGCTCCCCGAGCTGCACATGGCTACGCGCCTCTCTCCAACCCCCTCCAGGCTCTGCCCGCTCACCAGCTATAGAAAATGGTGAAAGAAAACACTATGATGTTTTGGGGGTCAAGCCCAATGCCATCCAGAAAGAATTGAAAAAGGCTTACAGGAAACTGGCCTTGAAGTACCCCCCATAAGAATCCAAATGAGGGAGAAAAGTTTAAACAGATTTCTCAAGCTTACGAAGTTCTCTCTGATTGCAAGAAAAGGGAATTCTATGACAAAGGAGGAGAGCGGGCCTTTAGGAGGGGAGAGCAGGTGGTGGTTTTGGCTCCCCATGGACATCTTTGGTGTTTACTGGAGGAGGAGGAAGGATGCAAAGAGAAAGGAGAGGTAAAAATGTTGTGCACCAGCTCTCAGTAACCTTAGATTTATATAATGCTGCAACAAGAAAACTGGCTCTGCAAAAGAATGTGATTTGTGACAAGTGTGAAGCCCAGGTGGTAAGAAAGGAGCAGTGGAGGGACTGGAATGCAAATAAGGACTCATCAGATAGGACCAAGAAGGGTTTAGCACATTCACTCTGTGTGCATTGAGTGCCAGGGCAATGGAGAACGGATCAGTCCTAAAGATAGATGCAAGAGCTGCAATGGAAGGAAGATAGTTCGAGAAAAGTTTTTAGAAGTCCATTTTGACAAAGGCATAGAGATAACATTCCATGGTGAAGGAGACCAAGAACCAGGACTGGAGCCAGGAGTTACTACATTGTACTAGATCAGAAGGACCATGCTGGTTTTACTCGGTGAGGAGAAGACCTTTTCATGGCTATGGATTTACAGCTTGTAGAAGCGTTGTGTGGCTTCCAAAAGCCAATATCCACTCTTGACAACCAAACCATAATCATCACCTCTCATCCAGGTCAGACTGTCAAGAATGGAGATATCAAATGTGTCCTAACTGAAGGCATGCCAATATATTGTCGACCATAAGAAAAGGGACACCTAATCATTGAGTTTAAGGTAAACTTTCCTGAAAATGGCTTTCTCTCTCCTGATAAATTCTCTTTATTAGAAAAACTCCTTCCTGAGAGGAAGCAGTAGAAGAGACTGATGAAATGGATCATGTAGAACTAGTGGACTTTGGTCAAAATCAGGAAAGACAGCACCATTTCAGCACTGGACAGGTGGAAACAGAGAATACCTGAAGCTCCCTGGCTAGCTTAAGTAGGCTGAATTGGTGAGCTCCAGGTTCAGTGAGAGACCTTGTCTCAAAGAATAAGGAATGAGGAAGACCCCATACAATGACCTCTGGTCACTACACCCATACATACACACAAACATCCATACACACAAAAGCAATAATAAAGGAAGATTTCAAAAGAAGCTGAATAGATTTTGGTGGTTATACCTAAGTGAAGGTAAGTTTTACATAATCAGTCATGTCACCAAGTAAATAAAATACTAGAAACTTTGAGGTGGCAGAGATTCTGAAATCTGCTGCAATGTGCTCCCTAAAAGACCCTGTCAAGAATACCAGCTATGGGGGCTGGAAAGATGGCTCAGCAGTTAAGGTACTTGACTGCAAAGCTTAATGACCCAGGTTCAATTCCCCAGTACCCACAGAGAGTCAAATGCACAAAGTGGCACATCCATCTGGAGTTTGTCCATAGCAGCTGGAGGCCCTGACACATCCATTCTCTCTCTTCTCTGTCTCTCTGTACTTGCAAATAAATAAGTAGTATGTAAAAAATACTAGCTATGAAAGAAAGAGGCAGCAAATGTGGTCACCAGGAGGAGGGGAAAAAACCCCTTACCAGAAAGCAATGCTGGGACCTCCCAGACAAACACTTTAAGCTATTAAATAAGTAAACTTAAATGATGTATCAGACTGAATTTTATTTGGCTCTCAAAGAAACACTACCTCCTCCAAACTCTAAAAAATATATCCACCACATAAAACAGACATCTTAAACAAAAAAACTGACTCTGAAAATAAAAGGTATTGGTATTTACATCCACAGATAAGGGATGAACGCTGTTACAGGAGTTCTAAAAACCCAGTTTTGTGTGAATATACAAATCAATATTAGAGGAATATTTTAGATAACATTCAGATCTAAAAAAATCCTAGCCTGAAATCTTTGAAAAGGGTAGCTATTGGTTGAAAGTATAAACTGAGAGTGACATTGAAAAATCCATTCTGGTACATATAGCCAGTTTGGGATTCACGGTGTTTCTGGGAAAGGTCCCAAATTCAGACTGAAAGGATTCAGCCTGGTGACAGTATTGTGCATGAACACTGGTATACTATCAAAAATAAAGCAGTATTTGACAGCCAAATGTTCTGTTTGAACCACATCCAAAATCAATTCACTTGTAAACATATGGTAAGCAAAATTCTTTTTATGAATACTGCATCTAATATTTACAGTGGAGTCAAAGGATACAGATGTCTCTTTTAATCTCGTTTCGACCCCCCCCATGGCAAAGTCAAAGTTTCTATAGTACTTTCTAATGGGGAAGTTTGAATCAAGTAAATATCTCACAAACTAATGTACAAAGTACACAAATAACATTGCAAATGATTAAAATGCTAGTATATAACTCTATACTATTATAACTTCTATTTTTAAAGCACAAATCCAGAAAAGGATGGTGAGTATAAAAAATGTATAATTCTTAGAGGGATTTCTCTTTAATGTAATGCTAGGCAAGAAAACACACAGCCAGGCTACCCTGAATTCCACATCAGTGCAGGTCTGCTGTCTTAGCAGAGCACTGTGCTGCATCTGTCTGCCTACACCACAGAAGGTGGTCAGTAAATACCACATTGCAAGATGCACTATGGGAGCGATTGACAGGGAGGCCACTAAAAATAGAATCCAGGTAATCCAGAATTGTGTATATTTGTTAACCTGCACTGATCTCACTCTCCGATGGAGATTGTGTTTGTATTTTTCAGGATGCAGCAAGAGAACTGGGGCCCATCTAACCCTACCAACAGACTGTAGGCCGATAGCTGAGATTCTGGCAAGAGAGGAGCCACCACAGTCATATCGTGGAGGATCCAAATGGAACCCTGCAGAGAATGATGGGATGAACAAGGGGCCCACAGCCATAGCCATTAAATCAACACAGGATAAACCAGTGAGACAGAAACTGACGATTTTCGACACAAAGACCCCTAAACTCACAACCTTAAAGCAGCCTTAATATTCATCCACCACGACTCAGGGAACTATGCGGAAGAGGGGGCAGAAAGATTGTGAGAGCCGTGGTGGGAGAGATTATCCAGAGGCATGGCCAGGAGAACCTGGTTGAATACTAGGCTATCCATGGTCCCCTGTCACAAGGACTGATCCAGACGACCCATGGAGGAAGTTATCCAGAGGATTGGGGAGGGGAGGGCAGCGAGGAATTGGGGATAACAAACCATTGTTTGCCCACTAAATATTGTAACTCATCATGGACAATAAAAATAAAATAAAATAAAATAAAATAAAAAAATACCACATGGGACATGAACACAAAGCAGTGAATTAGCCATCTGGAAGACAAAAAGGCCTATGGACTTTCCCCCCCCTCCCCCACAATGGTAAAGGTAACAGACAAGAGCACATTGTCAACGTCAGCACAGTAACATCTGCTACACAGTAAGAGGCATCAGGTAAAACAAAACCTACTGCACAGTGTTAAACAACAATTTGGGGTTCCAAGCCAGAAGAAGTAACATGTTAAAGCAGCATTTTAGCTTAATAAAATGTACTAGGAGGAGAGGAGGAACTATCCACATCCCACCGCACAGACTAATTTTATAGTCATAGGAAGAGAGTGAGAAAAAGGATTGATCTGTGGTCTCAGTCCTGCTTAGATTTATAGGCTCCTATAAACTGGCACAGTACACTTGGCTTGGTTTAGCAAGTGTTTGGAAGAGAAAACATGTAAGTCTGATCCATATAAGTATATGTAAACCAATGGAAGGAAATGGTATATTCCTAGCTGCTTTCATGTTTCCTAGAAAGTTCCCATGAAGAGCTTTAGAGATTAACTGCCTCAGTGTTATACCAAAAAAAGTCTGAAATACATGAGTAGAAGAAAAACCATCAAAAACTCTACTTTAACTTGAAAGAAATTGTATTTTTCAAAGAGGTTGTATTTTTTTAGAAAGCATTTCAAGAAGAAGAGAAGCACATTCTTTGCCTGGGTCTTAGGTAATGTCTCTGACAAGAAGGAAAAGCACTATTTCATTGGCTTTAATATGTTTTTGTTTATTCTAAGGGGTTATAGGATTTTAAACCTAGTCTCATGTGTGCTCTACTACTAAGCTATGTCTCAACATTTTTGAGACAAGGTCTTGTTATGTTGCCCAGGCTGACCTTGAACTCTCTCTGCATCCCAGGAAGAGTAGCTAGGTTAGAGATCTGTGCAACCAGGATCAGCTTGCATTTTACTGCTTTCAATATGCCCAGACAGGAGACTACCCAGAGTGACCCACCATGGCACTGTCATTCTGGGAGGGAGATGGTTTTGCTCCACACTTGGCAGGGCAGTCAGACCAAGATCATGTTGGGAACATCAGAGTCACCTGCAGGGTCTTTTATGGAACCTGCTTGGAAGTGAAACCAAGTGTAGAAGGACGTTATGACTCCCTTCATCCTGCCCATCATTCACTTCCCATCCTCTGGAATTTGAAGAAAAAGACAATTGTCGCCCTTTAAACTCAAATTACACAAAGAATATTCACTATCCAGAGTGGAGTTATAGCACACTGAAACTACAGGATTCAATCTAACCGTGCTCCGTGTTCAGTGGTATGGACACCAGCTGGGAAACTACAAATCCTTTCACCTCCAAATGAAAGCAATTTCTTCAAACAGCAGTGATGATATGGAAGCAAGAATGCCCAGCAGTGTTGTTCCTGTCCCTGAATTTAGCACCACCCATGGTATCCCAGACAAGGCAGGTGTAGAGCAAACGCTGAGACAAAACAAACACCCTAGTATGTTGACCATTTTTCCGGCCATTTATTCAGAGTGTCACCAGTACATTCACTAAACTGGTCATCTAAAACAGATCCAGAATAGTAACCAGTTCCCAGATGGTAGCATGTGCAGCACTGGAAGGTGTTGCATGAGCTGCCAAGGGAAATTGGTCAATGATATTTGGAGAAAGCAGAGACCACTGATATACAATATAGACAGGTGTCACAAGAATGCCGAACACATTGCTATATGGAAGAGACCAGCAAGTCAAGAAGTGCTCATCTGTGTAATAGTGGTGCTAAACCTAGGAGGGTAATCAATGGCTTACTGATTGGCTAAGAGATCCACTTAGTGACAAGGAACCCTTAACTAGAACTGGGATTCATGGCAAAATCCTATGGGGACCAAGAACCTGGGATCCTAGGGGAAATTCCCACTACCAGAGATCTACAGAGAGGATACACCCAGTAGGAGCTAGCCAAAATAGCAATGTTATCTCATTTAACCTATATTAATCCCCCTCTCCTATGGAAACTGTATTTTTCAGAAGGCAGTCAGAGAGCTGGGGACAACACAATTCCACCAACAAGACATTGGATGATGGCTGACATCCTTGCAGGAGACAAACCACACCTAGCCTTCACACAGGGCCCAAATGAAACCTACAAGTAAGTAATGAGACAAACAGGAGACCTATCACCACAGCAAGTCTGATAACCCATGAAAGGTCAATAGAGACAGATATCCAACACAACCCAGGACAAAGATCCAGAGATACTTAAGATTTCAACAACAAAGCAGACCTAAAACTCACCCACCAGGACTCAGGGAACTGAGCGGAAGAGGGGGCAGATAGAATGTAAGAGCCATGGTAGAGGAGAATATCCAGCAACAATGCACAAAGGGAGAAAAAAAAAAAAAAAAGGAAAACTGGCTACTTCTGGTGCAGCTCATACCCCTAACCTATGGACAGATCCAGTATGCGCACTGAGGAAGGACCCCAGGGGACAGAGAGGAGGGAAACGGGGACACCTTCACAAGAGTTGCTCATGCAATATATATACTTACTCATAATAAAGATATTAATTAAAACATTGAAAATAAATTTAAAAATGACATAGAGCAGTGAACCCAGAATTTAAAAAGAAGTTCTCAGCCTTTAGCTCTGCTTACAATTTGGGAAAAGGAAACGTGAAGAAGGGTGGATATGATGCCAGAAAACATGTTATCTTCACTTTAGGCAGATTTCTACTTGTTAAGAGTTTCAAGTGTGTTGAAAGATGAATGACAAAAGCAAGGCTAACGAGCATCTGTGACATTTTATTCATCCAATGGGACAGTGAGCAGAGGATTCCCCAGACCAACATCACGAAGATCCAATGCATAGTTTTAAATTATTTTTAAGAAACATTCTTTACACTGCCACAGGTCTGAATTCCACCTAACCAAACCCTGTAAATTTTCCATACTCCCTGTCTTTGCCTTGCTCTGGTGTGCACATTAAAGGTCAGTAGCCTCAAGCTTAGTCCTTTCCTTGCTCAGAGCCAATGGGAAGGGGCAGACAAGCTGCAGCTGTCTTAGTCCAACACCTAACACATGGGTGAGTGCCTGTATAGTCGCACACAACTCAGCTTACAATGTACTGGGGTGCTGACATGCACCAGTACTGAAAGTCTGAGGAATCTGCCCAGTTTCTGAAAGCTCGTCTGTGAAGGCCAGTGTGATGGTTCATATGGATTGTCAATTTGACAGGACCGAGGGTCGCCTAGGAAACTAGGCCTTGGGTATGCCTGGGAGGTATTATCTTGTTTAGGTTAACTCAGGTGGGGTGATGGTCTGTTACTTCAAACTGAAAACCCAAATAAACCCTTCTTTCTTTAAGCTGCTTTTTGCCAGGTATGTGGTCTCAGCAACAAGACTCTCCAAACGAGGTCCCAGTGGCCCATGTTAGCCTCTACCTGGTCCATCTCACTGGGGATGCGAACCTTGCCTAAAGACCACTTGACCTCATCCAGACATCCCCCCTTCAATGTGACAGTGAATTCTGATGCCCACACCTACACCCAGAAAAACCCGGGCTGCTGGTGTTCCCCACATTCCACCTGAGAGCCAACTCTATTAGGAGGGGTAACCAACCAGAACTGACACGCTGATGACTTCTCTTTGGAGCCCTATCAGAGTTCCTGTGGAAATTCACTGCTGCTTTAATATGATAGTAATTTCTATGATCTTCTTATTGGATCATCACAGCAATGCTGTGAGGTCAGACGTACTACTGCCTCTACTTTACAATGAGCACCCCAGAGCTGAGAAAGGGTAGGGACTTGCCAGAGTTCACTAGGCAGTATGACTCTAAAAGCTCTGCTTTGGCAGTATGTACACCAAATATTTCATCAGACCTCTAAAACCACCAAGGGTTAGGTCACCATTGTGTTCCCACTAAGAAACATAGAAACTCCCAACTAGAGTGAAGCAATATCTTCTTATCAGAGCCACTCCAACGAGGGCCTCAATGACTGTTCTCATCTCCAAGGTAAGAACAGAGTGTGTGTGCTGACCTTTCTGTGCTGCACTGTGGCTGGAGAAAGTGTGAAGGCAGAAAACAGAATGACTAGACCTTTGCTTCAGACAGTCTGAGCAATACTGATTACAATTTTATTTTATTCTTATTTTCAATGTGCTTTTAGACATAAAGCAGTGACTGCCATGAGAAACAGAGATGACATTATCTATTCACCAGGGACCACATTCCTCAGTGTCCAAAGGGGTTCAGAAAGTTAGAAGTAAAATTTCTTGATCATGGACTGGGGAGATGGTTCAATGGTTCCAGGTGCTTGCTCACAAAGCCTGCCATCTTGGGTTCAATTCCCCAGGACCCACATAAAACCAGATGCACAAAGTGGCATATGTGTCTAGAATTCATTTGCATAGGCAAAAGGCCCTGGCACACCAATCACACACATATTCTCTCTCTCTCAAATAAATAAAAATATCCTGAACAACTTAGCTGATCCATTCGACCACTATTGCCCTATTTTGCTCAAGTGATGAAAAAAGTAAAAACTTTACACTTTAAACCAAGACCCTGACACCTCTTCAGACATGGGCCTTCTCTGCTTCGCCAGAAGGACTGGGCTATAGCAGTAACATCACAAACACATCTAACTGCAGACAGTTATTTCTTTAAAAGGTGTTTCAGAAGCGATGAAACAATGATAACACTTGTTTCTCTGTCATATCTAAAATTATCTTGATGATCTCTACTATTAATTTGCACAAATGGAAATTTGAAAAAAAATTACTTGTTCTTTCATAGTCTCTTTCTTTCATCCCTTACAGCCAGACAAAATTTTCACCAATACTTTAACTAGAGTCTTTATGATCCATAAGTGAGATGTACGGGATGTGTAAGAATATGCACCTATACAGCCTAAAGTGTAACTAAACACATCACACGGAAGCTTTCTAAAGGCTCAAGTTTTCTTCATCCTCTATAGTAACTTTGAAAAATCATTAATCAGCTAGGCATAGTGTCTCGTGCCTTTAATTCCAGGTCTTGGAGACTCAGATAAGAGGATCACTATGAGTTCAAGGCCAGCTTCAACTACAACCTGAATTTTGGATCAGCCTGGGCTAGAATGAGATCCTGCCTCAACAAGACCAAAAAAGAAAAAAGAAAACTCATTAGTCAAAGTACAGTGGTCTAGAAGCACACCTTATTAATTGCTTAGGCACTGTCAAGTTTTGTTTTTGTATTTTGTGTTTTCGAGGTAGGGTCTCACCATATTTTCACACTAGAGTTCTCACCACGTTGGCCAGTATGGAAGAGAAGAGCCTGCCTGTAAGCTAGGACCCATCAGTCTGTCCGAGTTGAGCTCGTCCCCTCTCCACAGCCTGTTGTAGTGATATTAGGCATAGACAGAATAGAGTCTCCATCTGGCAGTCATTACCTGTAGGATGTAGAGCTTGTATGTGTCTTCTGGAAGTTAACTTTCAATGTTAAACAAAGGAAGCTGATGAAAACCAGCTGTGAAGCCTTTGTATGGTTCATATTTTATACAGTCAGCATTGGGTTACCATTCACATGACTCTATGTCTAAAGTTTTAAAAAGTAAGGTAAATCTTTTCCTTTTATTAAAATTAGTGTAATCCTGATTTTATAGTTAACACAACTTTAATTGTTTCCCTGTTGGCAGGAAAATTTAATGCAACTGACATCACTATGCATGTATTTTATACACCTTGGAGAAATAATAGTTTATTTATTGCCTATATGTGCCGCTCTTAACATATTTTGGATACAGTCAAAATAAAAACACTAAGTAGGTTAAAATATAATTTTCTAATTTAAAATTATGAGGTTAGTAAATGTAGAAATTTGCCAGCTAAACTTGTAACAGGCTATTCAAAGTATTATGTTAACTATTTAGATACTGAAAATTGCTCTAGTAATACTCCCTTTGAGACATGGCCTTCATTAGAACCCTAGGTGCACACACATAGTGATTTCAGATCGTTATTATTTATGATAAGAAATGACTCCGAATTTTCAGTCAAGAAGAATTTCTAGCTCAGCCCTCCTTAGCTGAACTTAGAAGAACTGTAAGTCTGGGAAGAATTAGGAATTCATCCTCAGCAGTGTGTAGCACACTACTGGAACAGAGCGTATACTAAATAATAATTGTTTCTTCTGCCTGGAACCAGACAGCTATGTAAACGCCAATTATGAAATCCCAAAGAAGCATATGAATTTCTAGCAGCTCATCCTTGGGAAAGACCCATGACCCACTGGACCAAGGGTTTGAGATCTGGAGACAGACTGTGCCGTGAAGGGAGATGCACCAGATAATGAAAAGACTCGGGTGTGACAGGGAAGCAGAGAACAGTAAGCATTTCATTCTCAAAAAATATTTTGAAATTCAGTGGTTGTTTGGCAAGTGATTAACATTGTTTTGTTGGAATGTTCTAGTCTAGGGAAACATAAGCATTGCTAACCAATAAACAGAGAAGCCAGGGACAGATCTGAGCCTCCAACTGCAGCACAGGATTGAGCAGGGCCATATCTGGGCTCAGCACTACGGCTGTAAAACGTGGGGTCAGGCCTTGGTTAACTATTGAACTCTAGAAAGGCATTCTAAAATGTACAAGCAAATAAAGGAGAAAGAACTCAAAGCAAACAATAATTATATTGTAATTTCAGTTTTCATTTTGACAAATAGTGACATACTTCCCAGCACAAGTGAGCAAAAGCCTTCTATCCTTGTAGGTCATCAAGAGACTAGAAGATGCCCACCAGCACTGGTGAGTGATGATTTTCACTTAGTCTTCCAGGGAAGTGCTCATCTCTTCCAGAAACACTCCCACAGATGCCCCTGAAGTTTTTTTTTCTTTTACCAATTGTCTGATCTTCCTAAAGGCAACATGTAAAATTATCCATGAAAATCTTTAAAAAAAACAGTGGATAAACATATGAACTATGAAGAAACTGGAAGGATACTGAGCAATAAGTAAAATATAACTCTTTAGATCCAATAGCATTTCAAAAAAAATTATATGCTAAGGTCATGGAGGTTCAGGACTGCAAAAGAATTTCTTATAAGGATGTCTATTAATTTGAAACCAAAATCTTTAAGGAAAAAAAGAATCATATATGCAACAACATAGACCTATGACAATAAAGTTAATATGAAATAACATCTTGCTTATAAAACTTCTAAGATTTTGAAAATGAAAGCAAACTGCTTGCATATAGTATCAACTATTTAACAGCATATAACATATATCAACTGATTACCAGAGAGATGATAAAGCTCTGTCCAATGAACCCAAAATATTCCACATAGAAAAAAATATGAGTAACAACTAATAAAAAAAGTAGATGATGGCTATAAATAGGATATTTATTACTTTTCACATTGCTATGACCAAAAAGAAATGTGAAAAAGCTACTTGAAGGAAGAGGGTAACCTAACATAGTAGTGAGGCACCACTGTAACTCCTCAACCTGGCAGAACAGAGTGCACAGACCTAAGGACAAACATCTCCAGTGCAAATAAAATTGCTAAGAGTATGTCTCAAGAGAGCTACATGTGGTGGTGTAGCTCTTCCCCATTGCCCTACCTTGATACTTTGGGTAGTAGGAATAAAAGAAAAAAGAAGATTAGTAGGACATCTGCTAACATAACCTTTTTTAAAGTATAAAACAACGGAATAGAAGTGAAAGTCCATCAATAAAAGAAGAGTTGAAATTAGAGTAATTATGTATGCAATGAAAACTAAATGGGAATTAACATGATATTAAATGTGAGAAGCAAACAGCAAAAAAGTACACAGCATTTAAGTGTTGATAGTCATTATCTAGAATAATGATAAAAGGCAACTATATGTTATAATGTCAATATTAATGGAGATGGTATAGAAAACAAGAACAAAAAAGGTAATATTAGTAGGGAAGGATGGAAAGGGGATAGAGAAAAAAAACAATGGCCACAAATGGTATATATGATATAATCTATTTAAAATTAGAAATTTTATATAAACATATGATGACACGAAGTAGAAAAAGATGGTCATCAAAACATTCACCATTATTGTACAATGAGCAGTGCTGAACTCTGCTGACACTTTCCTTGGTTTTATGCATGTAACAATGGGGTAGTTGTGTTTACTTAAATGAAAGACAATAGTTACTTGCATTTTGTATAAATCAAAACGAAAAGAGCCAGGAGGGGTTCAGAAGGCAGCTCACTATATAATAATCTCAGAGATAAGTCTTGAAGTTCAAAAGTTGACTGCTAACACGAAATAAGTAAAATGTAATTGTTTTGTTTTCAGGATGAGAAGTCCACTGAGGTAATCCATTTTAGCCCATCAGACCACAGAGGAATAAAAGTAGGAATTAACAAGAGAGAATACAGAAACTACAGAAATCTTAGGGACTGAACAACACACTCTTTTGAGTGAACAATGGGTTATTGAAGAAATCAAAGAGGAAATTTTAAAAATCTCAGAAACAAAAATTATAATGCAACCTACTAAGTCCTGTGGGATAAAGCTAAAGTAATCATAAGAGGAAAGTTTATAGCTATAAGCGCCCATATCAAGAAATTAGAAATCTCAAATAAACTAATGCTCCACTTCAAGGCTCTAGAAAAACAACAACAAGCCAATCCTAAACCTGGCAGACCAGAAGAAATAATAAAGATTGGGACAGAAATTCATGAAATAGAAACTAAAAGAATAATAGACAGAATTAATCAAACAAAGAGTTGGTTCTTTGAGAAAATAAATAATTGACAAACCCTTCACCAAACCAACAAAAAGGATACAGAAGACCCAAATTAACCAAAGAGACAAAAAGGGAGTTGTTTCAATAGACCCCAATGGCAGCCAAAATATCATTAGATACAACAGAAAGCGGAAAAACTTAGAAGAAATGGACAAATTTCTAAAGAACCTCCCAAAGTTAAAGCTTGATGACATCATTAACTGAAACTGACCCATTATCTGCATGAGACTGAACCTGTAATTAAGCGTCTCCACAAAGAAAAGCACAGGACCAGATGACCTAATAATAGCAACACCACTCCAGGTGCTCCACATTACAGAAAGGGAAAGAACAGCTTGATATGCATTCCATGATGCATATACAACAAAATAACTACAGACCAATTTCCCTGATGAAAATAGATGTAAAAATCTTAACAAGATTCAAAATCAAAATTGAAGAACACATTATAAAATTATCCATCACGACCAAGAGGGATTCATCCCAGGGATGCAAGGCTGGTTCTTCAACAAATGTAAATTAATAATGATACACCATATTCTCAACATAAGGATAGAAATCACATGATCATCTTAATTGATGCAGAAAAGGTACTCAACAAATTTCAGCATGGCTTCATGATCAAAGTCCTGGAGAAAGTGGCAATAATAAAGGCCATACACGAGAAAGCCCTAGCCAACATTGTATTAAATGGAGAAAAAAAGACCATTTTCTCTAAAAACAGGAACAAGATGTCCACCCTCACCACTTCTACTCAATATGGTGCTTGAAGTCCTATAGTAAGACTAAAAGAAGACTTAAAAATAATAAAAATAGGAAAATTCTAAACTATCCCTATTTGCAGATGACAACATAATTCTATACTTTAGAAAGCCAATAGAATCTACAGAAAACTCCTAGAGTTTTAGTAAAGTTGCAGGCTAGAAAAATCAACACACTAGGACTGGATCTTTGCTCAGTGGCTAAAGGCTCTTGCTTGCATGGCCTGAAGGCCAGGTTTGAATGCTCAGTACCCATGTAAAGCTAGATGTACAATGGCTCATGCATCTGGAGTATGACAGATGAAATTAGATCTGTATTTCTCACACTGTTCACATGTCAACTCAAACTATATCAAATACCTTAATCTAAAACCTGACACAGAAAATGCTAGAGGAAGTAAAAGGGACCATACTTCAAGCTGCATCTTCAACAGGCTTCCACGAACACAGGAACAGGGCCCGAGAATCAATGCCTGAGTCCAAGGCAGCAAGGCTCATTTACCTTTGGCAACGCCTACAACCCTTATAACTGATACTAAATCCACCTGGCCAGGTGCTCTGTAATTGGGACATCCAAATCTGGGTTACATCTGCCTACAATATGGCTTACTGGTCCTTAAGACCCACTGCACAGGGGAAAAAAAAATCCTTCCAAAACAGCATTGCACTGATAATATGCCTCATCTCCCAAGAGCTGACAGAAATTTGCACCGAGATTATTGTTGCTTTCATGCCAGCTAACACAACATCCGTTCTGCAGTCCACGGATCAAAGAGTACTTCTTACTTTCAAGTCTTGTTAGTTACGAAATACATTCATAAGCTAGGGCTGAGTGAGGCAGCGATTGGTCTGATGGACCTGGGCAGAGTAAGGAGAAAATGTTCTGGAAGGATTTTCTATCCTACATGCTACACAGACATTCATGATTCATGACGGAGGTCAAAAATACTGCCATCAGCAAGTTTGGAAGAAGTTGATGTTTAGGAATGACTGTGCGAGGTGAGTGGAGATGGTGGAATCAGTGAGAGAAGTGGAGAGGTAGAACCCCGAGAATAATGAGAGTAAAGAAACTGTTGAAATTTCTTATGAATGAGCAAAGCCCGTGACCTCTTCATCTGGAATACATTTCTCTGAAGATGTTATGAACACTGTTGAAAAGGATGCAGAATGTTACAAAGCAGCATTCGGGCTCGATAGGACTGACTTCACTATCAAGAGAAGTTCTACTGTAAATCATATGTGATCAAATCACATTTGAATGCTATAGAGAAATCTTGTGTGAAAGGAGGAGTAACCCAGCACAGGTAATTTCATTGTTTCGTTTGAGAAATTGTCATGGCCACTCCAACCTTCCAACCAATACTCTGATCACTGCTGGTCATTATTTTCAAAGGGATATCCTTTGCACAAAAAGACTACAACTTGCTGAAGGCTAAGATAATAATGAAGTGTTCTATGGTATGTGCATTTTCTTTTAGGAACAATATTGCACAATTGTTTGAGGAAGCTTAGTCCCCAGCTTAGTGTGGTGTTGAGATGGTGGAACCTTTAAGAGGTGGGGCTTAGATTAAAAGAGGATGATTTTGTCACCAGCAGCCCCACCTTCATGGATGGACTGATGATGTCTCACAGAGTAAGCTGTGTCTTACATAAATAAGTTCTTCCCTTAAGAATGAATTGTTATAAAGAGTAAGGCTGCACCTTCCTTAGCTACTTGCCTCCTGCATTGCTATGACAACATCTATACAAACTACTATCGGCTGTCATGGAACCCTCACCAAGGCACAGTAGGTGCCAGTGCCATGCTCTTGAACCCCCAGAGCGGTGAGCTAAACAAACCTATTTTACGGATAAAGCATTATACCTGAGTGCTTTGTTATAACAAAAGATAATGGACTTAGACAAATATAAACATAATTCTTATATAAACAACAACAAATAGTCTGTGTGATTTACTTTGTTAAAATACCCACTTTTCTGAAGTGGTCTGGAGCATCTCTAAGTTGAGCACAAACTTCTCTCATGAGTCTAGACATTATATATGTATACAAGTACTTGCTCTCCTATAGCACTTAGATGTCTTATCTCTCATCACCTGAGCTTACACAACATCAAATGGAACTATATTTCTGCAAAACTCCTGTGCCCTCTAGCTGGACAGAGGTAACGCCTATGGCAGTCATACGCATTAAAACTTTCACAGAATGATATTGGCAAGTCTTATATCACTCAGGGATGGGGACACTCTGGCAATCTGCTTTACAACAATGTTTACATGGATGAACATAATTATGTATTTATTTGTTTTATTGATAAAAACTAATGAATTTATTTCACTGGAACAGGGATACTTTTGAAATTGATATGCATTTGTATCAGAGTTAAATACTGCCCCCACACCTGAGGAGCAAAGAACCCATCTTGAAACCAAAGCACACCATCCTCTATCAAATAGCCCAGGGGCTTCCTGAGACCCTCAGAACCAGATCCGAGATCAATCAATGTTTCTCCTGTACAAAACCAAAGAGGATGAACTACTACAGAGAGAAAGCAAAGCCAGCAGCATGTAGGCCTGTCTGTGTGTCACATCTTTCCTGTCTGGCCTGCACTCAACTCCAGACCCACTGGCATTCCTCACTGATTCTAGAGCACCTCACAGAGCCTGGGCCTCTGCATTCCCTCAGTCTGGAATCCTCTTCCTCTAGATCCGTTATAAGATTCTCCTCTTTATTTAAAACTTGGCTCCTACATCACTTCTTCTGAAGCAGTCCAAATCTCCTGTTTCCATTCCTTAGCTTTCACTCTTTCCTTCACAGCAGTCAACACTGTGTGGTGTGACTTATTCACTTATGCATTATTTTCCCTACACACCAAAATTTAAGCTCTGCGAGGGCAGTGTCTGTCTTATGCATTCCCCCATGCGTATCCCCAACACCTAAAACAATGCTTGACATATTTATCATAAAATCTTTGAAGCATAAATCCACGACAGAGCCTTGTCTGAAGAGCAATGAACATCCCTCCAAGTCCATAGGTACATTACAAGAAACGGGAATTCCTTAAATCATATCGGAGTCCACATAATAATCACCATGTTTAACAGAGCTTTACCTTAAGAGTGCGAGTGAAAAACTGCATAGCTGAAGAATATTTCACTCTTGAGCCTGATAAATCATCAAACCAGAAACTAGAATATACTCCCTGCCTGCTCTATCAACTTCAGTCAATTTCTACGCTGGGAAAAAAAACTCTCAGTTATATATAACCACGATGCCTTACTTTTTAAAAAAAAGATTGGATTTCTTAGTGAAATAAACAATTTCAATAAAATGGAAGTCTACTAACTTCCAATAAAAGAAGTACATATCTATGTATTTTCATTAAGTCCCAGGAGAAATAAAAGGTGCTTTAACATTTAATTTTATCCTGATTTTCGTTAGAAGGACTTAAGCATTTAAATATTCCCAAGAATCTACACACTTGCAGAAACAAAGTATGCGTGCACACTGTTTACCAATACTCCAATTTCTATTCCAACACAAGTGCTTACGAAATTTCCAAATTATAATTTTAAATCTTTAAAAGCCAAATACACACTCTATGCTCTAAAATAAT
Source organism: Zapus hudsonius (assembly GCA_004024765.1). Taxonomy (NCBI): domain Eukaryota; kingdom Metazoa; phylum Chordata; class Mammalia; order Rodentia; family Dipodidae; genus Zapus; species Zapus hudsonius. Next base: position 25,988 of record PVHP010005887.1, read on the forward strand.
CCACTTTAGGACTCATTTTAACTGTATCTAACATATTTTCTTCAGGAATTTTATGTCACATGCTACAGTACAATTGAAGAAACTTGTCAACTCATTTCTAAGACATGGCTCATTCTTGAATGGGTTTCATAAACTTTAAAAGAAATATTCAAAAATCACTAAAACACCCAAAAGGATAACATGTGAAATATGGAAGAAATTTTCTGAAGTGATCAGATCAGTGAAGTGATCTTTTGTTTTTTCTACATTTCTCTAGTCTTGATTTTTATTATCCAACACAACATGACTTCATCTGTCACTTCATACCTGAATCTATCTAAAATAGTGTTCATGAAGCAGCAGGGAGGGGCTGGGGCCACACCAAGGCCAAGCATAAGGACAAGAGTTCCAGTGCATGGACTTAACTGCCGGGTGGGTGTGGCAGCCCAGACCTCTGGAGGCAGAGACCTAGGGTTCCCTGAGCAAGCTGGCTGGACTAGCTCAATCAGGGAGCTCAGGCTCAAGCGAGAAAGCCTGGCTCACTACAATGTAGTGGAGAGCAATTGAGGAAGACACGACACCAGGTCTCCATCATAACACACCAACATGTGGATGTACAGCACACACACATAGGTCCACATGCATATGAAGACACATCAGACCACACATGTAAACAAGTGAAAAATAAAGTAAAACAGTAGCAGATAAAAAATACCGGATGGGCACATCAAAGGAAGAATAAATTTGTCAGTGAAAATATGTGTATGAATTATAAAACAAATGCATATGAGGAGAAATAAGCATACAAACACTAAAAGACTATAACTACTACTAAAATACATTTAATCCAGCAGTTCTTCCACATTAAAATGTTTTACTTTTAGTGATAAACCAATCATATTCCACTGAAAGGTACATTTGGATATTAGAACACTCAAAAGTAGTTTGCAACAAATCTATTAGGAATGATTACATACTTAGTCTTTGTCGCCAACTTTCTAAACCTGAATCATAAATTTAGTGTAATCTTAAATGAAAATGTTTATCTTGCCAGTAATGCTGTTGCTTTCTACTTTACTGAGACATAAAATAATGAACACACTTTATTACAGGTACCAACCACATGTATCTGTGATGTAGCAACTGCTTACTGTAGAAAGACTCCAAATTATATAGTACATATTATTCACTTAATTAAAGATAAGCTGGTATTAATCTAGGCCTACAACTCTTATCCCTGGAAAATTTAGTGTTTTAACATCACAGCTTCCTAAGGTGTGGGTCATGACCCCTTAGTTTATACAACTAAATGTAGAGGGGGAATCACAAAAAAATGTAACAACAGTAAAATATTTCGGAATATGAATCAACTAAAAATTAATCCAACATCAAATACATAACAAACCAGAGCAGCACTCACCCATGGTGCAGGGCACAATACCACCTCGGCCTTGGCTCTGGGCACACAACATGTGCTCTTCACATCATGTGCAGCCAGACAAGACAACACCTACCAGCAATGGCTCAAACCCCTCAGCTCAGCTTGGAGACGACTATGGAGTTCCCTAATTCCTGAACATACCAAGCGTTTGGCTCTTCTGGAAACACAGTGGCTTAATTACAGAAAACAGGACCTTCAATGTGCTCCTATCATCATCACTCAGCATGTAAATGTAAAATTAGTGTATCTTTAGAGTTTAGTGTGCTCAAATGTTTGATTTTAAAAATTGTTATTTGCTTTACTGGCTTGAGTAAACCAAGGTTAGGATCTGGACAAAATAACCAGTTTCTGAAATGGCCCCAACATAAACTCTGCTATTTTGTACTTCATATGACTGAACACTCTCAATATTTATTATAAAATCATGATCCTATCAACTCTGTAAAATATTGAAGATGCTCTACAAGTCAACAAGTACATCCATCTCATTAGTATGAAAATGTGTTTTGTATTTAGTACACTGTGAAATTAAATGTGGACCAAAGAATTGTTTTTAACATTTTTAAGATTTGTTGTCATTTATTTGTTTGATTAAGTTGCTTGGTTTATATACTTATTATTCATTATAATACCTATACTAATACAGCAGTGATCATGTGAACATTTCCTGGGTGAACAAAAGGACCATGAATGGAAAACATTTAAGCAGTCCTCTTATAAATGACCCTGAAGACTTGTGGAAAGATAAAACGTAACAATGAAAAGTCGCCCATTTCAAAAACCACAACTAACCCGCTTGCTTCCTTCCCAAGGAGTGAAGAGCAAGCACAGCCTTGCCCTTTCCTTAATGCATGGTGACTGAGTGTGGTTATGTTATCTCTAGCCCCAAGGATGAGACTCACATAAACTAAGTCAGGCACTGGACTCGTGAGGTGACAGGGCTGGACACATTATAAAACACAGATTACAAAACAGATTTTAAGAATCTTTGTTTCAAAAGCTTGAAATTCCTAATCTATGCTTCCCTTGAATTTTGAAGAGTTCCAAATAGCCTCACCAACTGGTTTAAAATAATAACATATAAGCAACTAGAAAAACTGTGAAACACTGACATTGAAAATAAGAGTTAAGGTGATCAGTTGTGATTTTTAATATGCTGCAGATAAATTGACTTCCCTAGTAATTAATAACTAAAATTCAATACTTAAGATATCAGGAATATTGAACACTAGGTGTCAGTGTAAGAAATGAAAAAAAGTTTTTAAAAAACCTGTTGTTTCCAATCAGGTGTATTGGGGGGGAAAAAAAATCAAAAGCAGCTGTGACCACATCTACTTACAATTGTGTAATTTAGCTAACAAGCCAATCATCCTTCTAGACAAAGGTCCTGCTCCAAAACCATCAAGAGTTTAAACTCAGATTATGATTATTAGAAATAGCAAGTCTTCGGTGATGTCAGCTCTGTAAGCTCTATAAGGCACATTTCTAAGAGTTTATTTCAGGAAAAGTTTCCTTTCCAGAATACATATTTTGAACAACACTGTTAATCCCAGGGATGAATTTGCAAGTATTAGGCAGCATGGTTGATGGTGGTAAAAATATTATGCTTAAAAATAATAATGCTGGGTAATTTTTAAAGGGTCCTGAGGGGTTTGGGGTGCCACTCAATGGAAAAGTGCTTGTTGAGATCCATTAAAGCAAGACCCGAGCAAATAGGCACTGAGTGTCCAGTCTTTCTTGAGTGGACAGCTCCTAGGATGTTTCATACTTTTAGAACGCTATGAATGAGATCTGTACATTCATTTAGTGACGTAAATGGATACACACATTTAAAGTCACCACTGCACACAAGTTACTAGCCACCACCAGGGAGCAAAGTAATAGGACTAGTAAAACATAATGATAAATATGAAGAATTCACTTCAGTGAAAAGTAATAAAACACACACTTTCAGACTTAGTCTAACCTACAAGTATAAAATAAAATACTGAGATCTAAGAAATACATTCTAATTTTATTTGTATAAAAATAAGGCAGAGTCAACAAAGGTTAAATTTTTTATGTTATTAGCCATATAGAAAGGTTATTGTCAAATGTGGAAAAATATGTGTGTATGTACACACACACACACACACACACACACACACACACAAACAAACAAAATCTTCAGCAGATTGGCTGAAAACAGAGTATTTACAAACACAGAAGTAAAATCATTCCAAAGGAATTGATTATTAGTGAACTAGAAGGAATAGAAAGAACAAAAGATTTTAGATGTGGTGGCAAGACTGGAAATTAGCAATCGTCCACTAGATTGTGTCTTTAGCAAATTACTCATGGCAACGGACAAGGGAACCATCAGTCAATAGCTATGCCAAGTCAATATTTTAAAAAGACACATCAGTTATTTTTGGCATAAAGTGCAAACACAAGAGAAAACAATAAACTAGAAACATATGAAATGCAACCAGAAATAAGTGCTACACAGAAAAAAATAGTACTTTTCACAGTAAATCCTTTTATTTCACTCATTTCCCAAGGTAAATCCTAAAGCAGAGAGCTATCAGTAAAATCCAATTTACTGACATGCTATGTCCTATTTTGAACCACTCTGTGTATGTGTGCACTGGTGTGTGCTTTCCACAAGCAGGTGTGGCTTGGGTCTGTTGATGCTAAGTATGTGGTATTGAATTCATTCCCTGTTTAGAACAGATAGGAAAACTTAGGTTTTTTCCTAGCTGGTATTTGTGAGTTCCTTTATCACATTCATGCCAGCACAGGGAAATTCCGGTCTTTGAGCTACCTGGGCATGCTCTGATGGGGGACACTTTCCATCCTGTGACTCATTCCATCCCAATGACGGTGCCACACCCTTTATTTTATGTAATCTCAAATTATACCACCTTGTCCTATTCTGTTAACTTCTATGGTCTGAGTTTGACACAGGAAGCTTACTCTATTTTCAAATGGGCCTATAAATCATTCCTGTAGCCCTGGTGACGAAGAGAACAGGCATCTCACATGGTGCTTGATTTAGGGAGCTTACCTGCTGATTCAAAGCCGCCACTAAGAGAACGAGAGAGAGGGTGAATCCAGCCCACAGGGATCCAGTAGGCCCTCTTCTCACATATAAATTTGTTCCTTATTACTTCCCATAATTAAAATATACTCAAATTAGTTTCAGATATGAAAACACAGTGCAGCAAATTGAGTATGGAGGCACTTGTCTGGTATATTCACTATCTAGTATGGTTTTAAAATGGAAGGTAGGTTACCACATTCTGTGCACAAAATATGGTTTGAGTTTGAAATGTTTCTCAAAGCTTCACAAACAAAGCTTCACTTTTGTTTCTCAAAGTTTACACACCTATTCCTTGGTTGGCGGAACAGTTGTGGGAGGCTGTGGGGTCTGACTGGCAGAGGTGGGTCACTGGAGACAAACCTTTTGATCCTAGTCCAGATTCTGCTGAGCTCTCTGCTCCTGTCAAGCCACCTTGAGGGGTTCTCTCTACCACACACTGTCTTCCATGACATGACAAACTGTGCCCATTGCAAATAAAACCTTCCATCCTCAAGTTGTATTTGCCTGGCATCTCTTTGTAGCAATAAGGCAGGTAAAGCTTCATTTCCTTATTGACTTTGAATTCAGAGAAATGAAATAGCAATGTAAGCATTAGAAATAACGACTGCTTATAAACTTGAAAAGATATTATTGACACGATAATAGCAGTCAATCACACAATTTTCAACCAAAAACAAATTTCTATTTACTTAAAGTAAGAGCTGAACACACAGAATTAGGTAGAAAGGAGCACAAGGTTGAAAATGTTTACATCTGTTTGGTGAAATTTTAAATTCTCAGGGTATTTTAGATTCATTTCTCATCCAATTCATGCTGCTCTCTAGCCCTGTTATTAATAATCCTAGTAATCATTTATTACTACTAACACTGTAGCAGAGAAGGGACATATCCTAGGAATGTCATTAAGCTTCTGGATAAGTGATAATCTAATTGTGCCATTCTTTATGGCCAAAAAGAAAAGGAAATCTTAACACATCACTGTTGCAAAACAGGGAAATGGACATGTTTGAAGTTTCTTTCTAGTTGTTTCTAATTTGATTTCCATTGAGTCATATAAAATAGCCAAATTTCAAGTATTTATAACCTATAGAATGATCATTTCATTTGATTCAAACTTATACAACAAAGTTGAGTGAATGTCTGCTTACACATAACTAAACTTAAAAATCCCATGACTTGGACTAGGGGTGCAGTTCTTGCCTAACAGACACACAAAAGAACATCCAGTAATTCTGTGATTCTAATCTGTCCTTGCAGGAATTAAAACAAAATTTTTACGTTGATTTTAAATGACATAATT
>PVHP010005887.1:31889-63126 GCA_004024765.1 Zapus hudsonius
TCAGCAAATAGAAGGTACATTAATGTGTGTGTGTGGGGGGGGGGGGGTAATTCAAACAAAATCAGTAAACACCACCACACCAGTACTATTTCCTGGTTTTAATTACAATATGGTCACATAAAATGTAAATATCAGAGGAAACTAAAGGGTACCAGGAAACTCTGTACATTTGTAAAAATTAAAAGGTTTAAAAAAAAGGGTTTTAAAAACCTTTTTAAACAACAAACAAAAAAAATGTCTAACAAACCAAAAATATGCAACAAACCTGTGCTCAAGAAAGCAAATCAGTGGCCGCTCAGGGTTGGAAACTCACTGCGCAGGCAGCAGAGGAATGACTTCAGAATTTCTACATCCTGATTATACTGATTCTTATGAAATTATCCCAATGTCAAAATTCATTAAATTGGCACTTATACTAGTAAATAGTTACATTTATATCATACCTTAATAAAGCTGACAAGAATTCCAGTTACCAATAAAATCATTTTAAAAATGTGTTGCTGTGCTATCCCAGTAAAAATAGAATACAGAGAAGAAATACCAAATAAGATCATATAAACTTTTACCAAGTTAATTAACTGTGTGTGAACCACATCTTCTACCAAAACTGCTGTTTCATGGAGAGGCCTCCTAGCATCACCTAAAGAAAACCTGCAAAAAAATAAAATTGAAAATACCAAGATTAAAGACTGTAAGCCAATAAAAGTAGAAAATTAAATAAGACTCTACCCAATAAAAAGGCTACTAATTGTCTTCTCAAATAACCAAATTGATACATAATTTCTTCTAGACAAAGGGAATAGCTCAGAAACATTATAATTTCTACAAAAATTCCAGTGTTTCCCATTCTAATTTTTGATATATATATTATTTTCAAGTATGGCTTACTAATATGTCAAGATGCAAAATACCTTACAACACTCCAAAAGTTTATGTAACCACATCCACACTGTCAATACAAGAGCATAGTCATAGCCACATTAAGATCTAGGACATCAATAAAATATTGACAATCACTAAAAAATGCATAAATGACATCCACTATTACTTTCAATTACATACAGAATACCAAGATGGAATATAATTTTCTCTTTAAACAATCTAGTTTAAAAAACCATACACAAAGATATTCTTCGTAGTAAAGAATGCTTAAAAAATTAAAAATGATATACTGAAGTGTTGTGTGACTCCTGCTTCAGTCAGAGACAAAACAATTCGTGCGAGGTCATGAAGCAGACTGCAAAGGAAAAGAGGTCTACTTAACTAGCCCACAGCAGCTCTGTGCTGCTGTAGCAGAGCATGTGGACTTCAAGCAGGTTGGTAGATACACTAGAAGGACCCAAACACCAGTGACCATGGCACTTTCAGTGTTTGAACAAGGAAAAAAAAGAATAAGGATTCATTTTAAACTAATAAAAAAAAAAAAACAAAGAAAAAACTATCAAGAGGCAGGGGAAATGACTCAGTGGATAAAATGTAAGCATGAGGACCAGAGTTCAGATCCTGAGCATGAATGCTTATTGGGAGTGGGGTCTTGCCAGAGAACCCAGCATTCAGAAGAGCAAGGTGGCTATCTAGACTAGCTGAGTCAGCAAGTTCTGGGTTCCAGTGAGAAAACCTGCCTCAGTAAGTGAGGGAGAGCAACTGAGAAAGATGCTTGACCTGGATCTATAGTGTCCACATGAATATGCACACACGAGTGTGTGCACAAAGATATCCAGACATGCATGCACTCACATGTGACACACACGTGTGTGCACAGATAGCCACAGATGCATGCACCACACATCTCACACACGTGAGTGTGCACAGCTATCCACACATGCATGCATTCATGCATGTCACATGTGAGTGTGCACAGATATCCACACATGCATGCACCACACATGTCACACATGTGTGTATGCAGATATCCACACATATTATACACACATGCCAAGAACCCCAACATTGTCAAATTATAGAAAACAAACTATGCAGAAACATTCAGACCCTTTAAAATCCTGACCAATATGAGATGGCTGCTATGGCTACATTTGGTCAGTATATTTCTTAAGATTATAAATAAAGCAGCATGATATAAACTATGTAAACACTAGAAAAGAAAAAAATTAAATTGCCCTAATTCACAAGCCATATGAGTGTTTACACTAAAAGAAAAACAAAATAATTGCAAGATAGCTATCATGAATTATCCTAAAAACTCTGTCTTTGAGAAAGAGGTAAAACTATAAGTAAACTAAATCTTACAGAGTAAATTGGATAACAATCATAAAATTAAGAAAAAGGAGAAATAAATTTTGAAAACAGGGAACAGAAGAAAACACACAAATATGAATAACCAGAGGATAGAGAGCTACAATTGATTTCTGGTATTCCATGTAGAAATCATTTCCAGTGAACATTCCATTGTTCCTAAAGAATGTTTTTAAAAGAGTAGAGATATTATCATAGGAATTTATAATGTTCACTTTCAACACACTTAACAGGTTGATCTTTGAATTTAAAATACTTGTTTTCAATTTCCAAGCTCTGATTGGAAACAGAGGACCTGTTAAGTTTGAGTGAACGAGGAACACAAGGTCCAGGACAAAGCTGCTCTTAGGCTCCCAGAAGGAGAGGTCTAAGACAGGATGGAGGTGCTTGTGTGTGCTTGGAAGCCGAGTTGCTTTCAATACTTCTCATGGCCACAAATGTTCGTGGACACAGCAGTCTGTAGTATTTTGATTGAAAGCTAGGCTCCTGCTGTTGTTTTCTTGACATTATTCTACCTTAGGTGTGGGGATGATTGCTAGGTATAAGGAACTGGAGGACTTTTTATCCCTCAAAAAACTTTCCCCTTTTCCCTTCCAAGCATTTAGCTGATTATACTTTTGTAGGCAGGAATTACTATAATAGCCAGGAGTTTCTCCTGGCTGGGATTACAGTGAATGAGCAGGTTACAGCCCGAACAGGCATTCTACTCATTAACTGGCACTAGATCAAAGATGCAAACACAAGCATCACAACTGCTCCGATCACTGCTTCTGAAAACTGTGTGCATGCACCCGTGCGAGCATCTCTTGCTGCTGCAAGTGAATACAATGCATCTGGCTTTAGGTGGTAGCTGGGGAGTTGACCCTAGGCTGTCAGGCTTTGCAAGCAAGCATCCTTAATCACCACTGAGCCATCTCCCCAGTCCCTGTTCATATCATTCTTATGCAGCATTTTCCAAATCTAATGTCTGTCCACTACTGTAGGGAGAGAGGAAAAGAGGTTTGAACTTAGCCAGTCATTTAAGACATCAGAATCTAAGTAAATGCCTATTAGCCTTCCTCTTCAATTTTTATATTTCAAATCTTCATCATGTGACAGACAGGTTAGGGTGACTGGGACCCAAAGGTAACCAGGAGTGTCCTTGAACTTGTACTTTCAGGCAGGTTCTGAAAATCTCATGCCTGACCCCTCCCCTTGAGTGAGAGGTGTCTCTAGAGTTCAAACAAAATCCTGAAACTAATTGGTAGACCAACCAGCTGTCTCTCTGGCTTATCTGGCCCAGGGTTGTAGTCATCTGGGACAGGAAGTTCGTTCTCTTTTTCCACATGGCTCGCCATCAGAGAGACTTTTGAATCTTCAGGCCTAGGTAAGGCCTCCTCACCATAGCCAGAGCGGGCTGTGATGAGGGGATCTGGGTTCTTTCCCACATGAACCTTTTCCCCTCTTATATCTTCTCTTTCCCTTGCTGGGCTGGCCAGCACAGATCTTATAGAGATGTGGCTAAAACCTCCCCCACATGCTCTCTCTTCACTAGTGGCTGGAGATCTCTGTAACTTCTCATTTCTTTTTAAATAAAGCTTCCCACTATACTTTATCCTCTGGTGGTCTATATTTTTAATTCTTTAAATTTATAGAACAAGAATCCTGGTACTTTCAGTTTGAAGGTACATTGGGATTAGCTGGGAACCCCAACTTTCTGGGAACCCCAGCTCTCCTGTTACAATAATTCTATATAATTTTACCTATCTGCTTTTCAGTGGAATAAGTAAATACAAAAATAACAAAAGCTTTGAGAAAGTCAAAGCATTAGGGAAGTCAAAATATAAAATATTTAAGATAAGAGGGTTCCTTAAAATAGTTTTTCTCACTGAGGGCTTGATACCTCAATACTAATCTCTCCTTTTTACTACTATAACATATACTTTTTATAATTTAAATGAACCTTAAGAAATTTTTAAAATTTTGTCACATCCTAAGAAACAAGTATAAGCATTTAGATATATGAAAATATTATAAAATTATTATGATATAAAATAGTATCAATGGGAAAAATTCCAATATATTTATATTGATATTTGTTTTAAAAGGATAAGGTGAGAGAAGGTTTTATTTTGAAAAGGTAAGCACTGATATTTTCTGTAGGTATTAATCACTCTACATTCGCCGAATGACAACCATGAGCCACACACTGTTCTAGCGCTTGGGATACCAGGTGAACAGAGCAGGCAAAACATGGGCCAAGCTTACATTCAATGTAGAAAGGATACAATAAAAAGTGTAAACTAGATGAACATTTTAAAAATATGTATTTGAGAGAGAGAGGAAGAAAGTGTGTGTGTGTGTGTGTGTGTGTGTGTGTGTGTGTGTGTGTAACTTCAGGTGCATGCACAATCTGGCTTACTTGGGTACTGTGGAATCAAACCTGAATCATTAGGCTTTGCAGCCTTAACCACTGAGCCATCTCTCAAGTAGATGTGAACATTTTTTTATGTGACAAATACAGCATAGCAAAAAGAAGGAAGGAAAGGAGGGAAGGAGGGAGGGAGGGAGGGAGGGAGGGAAGGAAGGAAAAGATAGAAAAAGAAAAAGAAAACAGACTCTGGAGATGTAGTATGGATGGTAGACAGGAGAAATACTAAAATGTTATGTAGTGATTTTTGATGTGTGAAACGAATGAGCTATTAAGAATGAGAAAGAAAATCAAATAAGCCAGTCTTATAAAAGCCCAAAGTCATCTATGAAAGCTCCTCGGGGACTAGAAGACCACAAAGGGCATGGAGTGAAATCTATAGCAGAAGCAGAACATCTTATGAATCTCCTCTAGCAACTCCTAGGTCAACGGTTATCATGCCCTGAATAAGACATACTATTTGAGCGAGGGGAAGTAATGAATGGGAACTTTGCCATCACGTCTATTCACTTGACTGTCAAACCATCTCATCATTATAAACCCAGGGAAAAACAAGACTTTAAATTCATCCTGAACTTCTATCCAATGAATAAGAAAAAAATGGTAACAAATTACATAAATTAACCTTACATGATCACCTGTCAGAAAGTAAAAATAAGCCAAGAGAATGCCATATCCAATTAATTTGTAACAAATATTTTTTCAAGGCTTTCAGAGAGAGAAGCAACCACTGCAAGAAAGTTACTTAGTCTGTTAGCCCCCCCCCACATACTTTAATACTGCTAAAATTTTACTAGAGTATTTTTGCTGAAATTTAGAAAACTAACTTTTCACAACATTGGAAACAGAATCTTACTTTCACTGACAATTATTCTTACTGTTGGAAACAAGGGTCTGTAGGGTTGGTGGTGTGGCACACTGGTAGAGCAAGTGTCTACATGTTCTATTACCAGTAATGCAGAAGCAAAGAGATAAACTGTGAAAATAAGCAAAAAGCATGTTTTCATGACTTTACAACCTGGGAATTTGAGAGATTGAAGCACACTGGAGAGTTATCTGTGGGATATGCAGAGTAAGCAACACAATGACAAGTCACTGACAGAATACAGAAAGCAGACCGTGCTGCACTGTTGGGATTTTTAACTATACACATATGTACACAAATATGAATTAGTCTAGTAGCATTCCCTGATGGATGGTGTGCAGAAAAAAAATCTCTTCTGAAGTTGAATGAACTGGGAAAACACCTCGAATTATACTGCACTCTGGAACTGAAATGCATGTTACCATATGAGAGTCTGAGAAATGTTGCAAGAAAGAAACTTGAGTTCCAATGTCCTTACCATATATGTAATTAGACTTCTAAGCCACTTAATTATGTAACAATGAAAATCAATTTAGGAACACTGATTTAAGGCAAAGAGCTCCAAAATGATGTAAGGTCTTTGTCGAATGAATTTCAAATAAGCTTTAGTCCAAATGGTAGTACTTCAATTTCTTCAGTTTTGAACAGTGAGGTGATGGCGGTGGCTAGAGGCACAGACAGTGGGCTTTGTGAGGAATCCTTTACCCATTTTCTATCATGCCACCCACTGAACTTTGACCTAGCTACAACTTCTGAACACCCACAAACTAGGGAGAAATAACTTTTCTGACTAATGAAAAACCAATAGCCGATTTTTCTTACATCATGGTATTAATTAGTCCCTAGAACTAGTTTTAGAGCTCTTCAATGGTTCACCAAAGATGGTTGCTTCTTCTTTTTCAAAGTCAATCAGAAATGTCTTATTGCATTAGTACCAAGAAATCAGTAGAGAATCATCTATAACCACTATTCTTCAGAGGATGTCAATCTTAGGATATTGCTAATCAATTACCTCCAAACTTCCTCACAACTCTAATGAACAGCTATCACTAAGAAATTGTGTTTGATCAGTATACTCCTGACATAATACAATAAAAACAAAATTCCTTATTATATGACATACTGAATGTTCTCATTTTATCCTGTTTTTAATTTTAAAATACTATTAACCAACCAACCAAAAATATTCACAGAATAGTACAGTGAATACTTACACAGTTCTCTCTAAAAAACTGTAATTGTTAATATTTTGGTACAAAGGCTGTCTTTCTCTATGTTTTTGGTATATTTTTGAGGAGGGGTCTCTAGTCCAGGTTGACCTGGAATTCACTACATAGTCTCAGGATGGCCTCGAGCTCCAGCCCACCCTCCTATCTCTGCCTCCCAAGTACTGGGATTAAAGCCACCACACCTGGCTGGCTCTCTCTTAAAAACAAAATTTTTGCACACACCCCCCCACACACAGAGACCTTCATCAACAAATATTCCTTAAATGTTATCATGTGCTAATCAAACCTCTAAATCTCTAAATCACTATTATTATGTGTGTCCCTCTGGGTTTGGAGAGATACTCTGTATATTAGTAAAATTCTGTTTCTCTTATAAGTTCCAAACAATAGGCTTAGTTCAAAATATCAAAACTTACTTTCATATGACAGGTCTTCAAAACAATGAATATGACTTGCTTTAAAAAGTTTTGTTTTGTTTGCTTCAGAGAATCTTTTTTAAAGCCGCTTGAGCTATTATTTACATATCCCCAAAACTTGATTATTTAAAGTATACAATCTTCTGATTTTTAAGTAAATTTTGGAGTTGTACACCAATCAACACAATCCAGTTTTAGAATTTTTCCATCATTTTCAAATAATACTTCATTCTTTTTAGAAGTAACTCCCAGCCCCAGGCAATTGATGACATGATCTATTAATGTGCTGGGCCAAGACAACTCTTTTTCCAATGTGGCCCAGAGAAGCCAAAAGGTTAGACACCATCTAGTTTAAGACAGCAAGATTAAAGAGTCCTCATTTCTTTTTTTAAAGTTTTGTTTAAAAATATTTCTACTTAGCTGGGCGTGGTGGCGCACGCCTTTAATCCCAGCACTCGGGAGGCAGAGGTAGGAAGATCACCATGAATTCAAGGCCACCCTGAGACTACAGAGTGAATTCCAGGTCAGCCTGGGCTAGAGTGAGACCCTACCTTGAAAACCAATATATATTTCTACTTATTTGTAAGCAGACTGTAAAGAGAGAGAGAAAGAGAAAGAGAGAGAGAGAGAGAGAGAGAGAGAGAGAGAGAGAGAGAGAGAATAAAAGGGCCTCTAGCCACCTCAAAGGAACTCCAGATGCATGTGCCATTATGCATCTGACTTTACATGGGTACTGGGGAATCAAAAACTGGGTACTATGGAATCAAACCCAGATAGTTAGGTTTTGCAGGCAAGCACCTTAACTGCTGAGCCACCTCTCTATACCAAGATTCTTCACTTCTTATCATTTAGGTCTATTGTAAAGCCATTTTCTCAGAAATGAAACATACTCTCCTAAAGGGAAGAAAGAAGCCCATGCACATTGCCAAATTCAGTAGGCTCAGAAAGTGACAAGAATCAGACTGGAAATATAGTTCAGTCCATAGGATGCTAGCCTTGCAAGAATGAAGATTTGAGTTTGATTTCCAAAACCCATACTTCAAGGGGAGGGGGAGCTACTGGAATACCAGTGCTGGGGAAGAGAAGACAGGAGGATCTCTGGAACTCATGGGATAGCCAGTCTAGCTTATTTGGAGATGGTGAGTGTGATGGTTAAGTTTTGATGTCAACTTGACCTACCAAGTAATCTTGGGTGGGTCTCTGAGGATGTTTACAGGAAGGCAGCCTCTCAGTAGGGGGGCAAGATATAAGGAAGCTCAAAGAAGCTAGAAGTAAACATCCTTTCCTGTGTGGGCAGCGCAGGAAGGAAATTCCAGAGACTCAGGAAGCCATTAAGTCTGGGATAGGGTTGCAAGACCCCACTCTAAGGCTATATAAAGGGGAAGAAATTCTCTTCTTAGCTCCTGCCTGTTTGCTGTTCTGTGTGTGGTGTTGGTGATGAGTTTCTCTCTCTGCTTGGACCTGTGAAAGAGGACCAGCCTCTTTCACTGTTACAGAACTTCCCCTCAATCTGTAGTTTCAATAAATACTTTCCTCCCCCAAATTGTGCCTGGTTTGAAGATTCATCTCAGTGGCGTATGGCTGACTACTACAGTGTCAGGTCAATAAGAGACCCTGTTTCAAAACAGTGAAAAGGTCGAGGCTGTCTGCAAGGCTGTCACACACACATGTTCATAGCCACATACAACATACACGCAGATGGTTACAGGCTTCACAAGGCCTCTCCCCATGGTTATACTGGTGGAGCTGCCTGAAAATTGGGTAGAAAGCTCTAGGTTTCCAGAGCCATTATCCCTGCTGTGGTGAGGGTGGGTTCTTTGATGATGCATGCACCTTTGAGTGACTCGTGCTCCTTTAGGTATGCCCAATAAACTCACTGCTTCACCAAGCTAGACTTGGGTGGAATCGTTACTTCCACCTGGTGAAAGAAAATCTGTCCATGTCCCCCAGGAAGTCATACAAGGTGAGACCAACAGGGCCCTGGGAAATCTTTCCACACAACCAACAATCTCCACTTCAGCTGGATCACAGTAGGTCTGTATTTAGCTATATATGCTGAGGTCAGAAGTTTATACTTGAATACAAAAGTTCCCAGACCTTTAATAAATAAACAGAAGAAACAAAGCATATAAATAATGTCAAACAAATTGTAGGACATATATAAAGCCAACAGATATGCTAATCAATTTTTTGTGGGTGTGAACTATGGATTAATTCTCCATCACACATAGTACTGAGCATCTTGTTGAGGATGACACTCCACTGCCATGGTGTTACACCTACAAAGGCAACTTATTCTACTGACCTTAATTTTGAACTTGTGCAAGCATGTGAGAATTACAGATTTCTGAATTTGCTTGAGATTATTCAAGTTCAGATGGGGTATTGATTAATTTTCCTTTCCCTCAATACTTTTTAAATGAAGCAAAATTATGCTGTAGTTATAACTTAATTATACTTCAATTAAAAAGATATCTAGAAAAACTACCTGAAAATAATTAATACCATTATGATATATACTTTCTCTCCTAATTTACTGTAATGGTGAGTAAATGATATAAATGTAGAAATATGGGAAACAGTACAAAGCCATTATATAACCACTTAAATAACTTGAAAATTTTGGCAAATATTTGTGACTGTAAAGAGGAAAATACATAATATATTCCAGTTGTACAACATTTACTCCTCCAAAAAGAATTCAGCTCAAGTCAGGAAGTATACAAGACAATTGCCTTTCTAGGATATATAAACTAGACAATGAACAGTCACTTTTGTTCTCAGAAAATAAAGAAAACATTTCGGAATAATCTCCTCAAATCAAAATGAAATTTAGTATATCCCCAAAAATGCATTTTTAATTTATTCTCTAGACATGGTATTAAAAGTGATGACATGAGAAAGATGTTAAGATATAATTATATGTAGCAATTCTACTAAGAATAAACATATACATTTACTAACCTTTTAGTTAAACGTATACACTACAGCTTGAAATTTTGGCAAGTATGAATAATTTTTATATATGTTTACCTGCACTATCAATGAAAATCATATTAATCTTCAGACTGATTATCAAAAGATGAATCTGTACTTTTAGAAGCTTACCATGAATACATGCAAATATCTAAGTATACTCAAAATATTAATAAAGACATATTATTATTTCTAAGTATCTGCAGAGTATTGGCTGCAAGTTACAAAAATCTGAGATGATTAATGCCTTTATAAATAGTGCCGAATGTACATATAATCTATGAGAATTTTCCCTTATCCTTTAAATCATCTCTAGATTAATTTCTAATAATATAAATGCAATGTGAACAATTATTATACCATGTGCTTTAAGAAATAATAGCAAGAGTCTGAAGTTAAATCCAGACAGTAAGCCTACGATGTGGAGGCCCAACTGTAAACCTGAGTACCTAGAAACCACCAGCCATATTACTTCCCTTCATAGGCATCTGTAGTAGCAAAGAGCACTAATAGATTATGTCAATAAAGAACAGAACCTTGCTTAGAACTATCACAGATTATTACTATTCTGTGTCTATTATTTCCATTCCTATTCTAGATTAGCAAAAGTCACATGTCTAGTGAGTGGCAGAAATAATGTCACCTCCCAGTAATGTGACTATAAACCCTAAAAATCAAACCTCTTGACTACTTTATCATGGTCTTTCAAAGAACTCTCAGAGCCCTCAGATGATTTTAAATTTTCCACAATAAAAAAGTAAGTTCAAGATGATTTAAGCAAATATCAAAGTAGGGTAGCTATAATCGGGTGCTAGGTGACACCTTGATAAGGTTACAGAAGACTTCAGACAACTAAATGTGGGTCCTGCAGAAATGTATCCCCTGTTAAAGAGCCCAAGAGCTAAACTGATAAAAAAGGAAAATATCTAAAGAATGGCAAATGCTTATTAGCTAGAAAAAGGAGCCAAAAAGGCTAAAAACTAATTTTCCAAGTGAAATGCAATTAAATGTTTTTCTTTCTATTCATATAATTTAGCATATGAAATTCACCTTCCTTTTAAGTCTTAAGAATTAACTAGGTATTAAAACTAGGTGACCTGGAAAATTCACTGTCATTATAAACATCACATAGAAACTTATGGGTTTGGGGGACCAAGTAAGCAGTGTACTAACGAATGCAAAGATTTCCCAATGGTAATACCCGGTATAAGTATGCTTTACTACAGAAATCCTAGGATAATAAGCATGAGGTTAATTGTACTGTAGTAGATGTACTACAGATACTACAGAAAGATTAAAATCAATACTTGGGGAACTATGGTGGATTGGACCAGACATCCTCCTTTAACTCATGTGTTTTGAATTCTTGGTCCTCAGCTGGTAGCTATTTGGGAGGTGGAACCTTGCCCGAAATATGTGTTGTTGGGGGTGGGCCTTGGGGTGTTCTAGCCAGCTCCCACTTGCCAGCTCATTCTGCTGCTGCTGTTTTCTACCTCCTGTGACAGAGGTGATGTCCAGCCTCTGCTCATGACATGCTTCCCCTGTCATCATGAAACATCTCCTTGAGACAGTAAGGGAAAACAAGCAAACAAGCAAACACCTTTCTTCCTATTAGCTGCGTCTG
Organism: Zapus hudsonius; assembly: GCA_004024765.1. Taxonomy (NCBI): domain Eukaryota; kingdom Metazoa; phylum Chordata; class Mammalia; order Rodentia; family Dipodidae; genus Zapus; species Zapus hudsonius. The sequence goes on from PVHP010005887.1 coordinate 43,666, forward strand.
GTCTGTGCTTTGGCCTAGCAATGAAAGGGAACAGTATGCAATTAGTTCTGTGTCTGTGATGTTTTTTCTTTCGGCATGTATGTGTGTGTTGTGTATGTACAGTGCATGCACATGTAAAAAGCCAGAGAAGAACACTGGATGTCCTCCTTTACTGTTCTTGGTGCTTCCTTGAGCTGATCAGGGAGCCTCAGCTCCTTTCCCAACACAGGACTGAGGCTACATAAAGCATTCATGGACACACGCAGCTTTTCACAGGGTGGCCTGGGAGCTCAGGTCCTCATGCTTGGGAATCAAGTGCTGCTGAGCCATTTCCCAGCCCCTGTAACTATGATTACAGTGAATATAATTTTCCTTGCTGCTTAGCATGCCAGTACCATTCTTATCCCACAAAGAGAGAAGCTGATAAGCTGAGAATAAGCCCAGGAGCATCTCAATACTGGAGCTTCCTGAAATGACTCCAGAATCTAAGAGTTCTCATTTCCATAACCTCATGTTTCTCCTGAATTAAGAATTAGAACTTTGTTTTTGTAAACAAATTTCATTTCTAAAACTGGTTAGAGGTCTCCCTTTTCATTTAGAAAGAAAATGTTAGTCAACTCTGAGAGGAAAGTGTGCAGCCCTATTCCCTGGGCCAAAATGTTTCCAAGAGCCAAGAAGGCATAAACAACTTATCTTCCTATTAATATGAACCCAGAATATTACACAGTCTGAGTTCTCTGCTGTAGGAGACTCTCTCCACTCCCCCTTCCAAGGATTTCAAAAGCCTGTAAATTATGTTTAGGTGATTACTCAAATGTATCTCTCACAGCTGAATGACTCAAAATAGTATTTGACATTTCAAGTTAGATTATTCATAATATACTCCCCAGTTCTTTATAAATTCACAGAACTCATTTCTACTGATCAACTCTTAGTAAAGAAAATTAATTAAGAAGATTTCCTTTTTCAAAAACAAAATAGAAAAATAAAGAATTCTCCATTGAGGAAATCGTATTGTCTACATACTTAAGCTTCAACTTCAAAGAAAATGCAAAACAAATCTGATTATGCTGTTCAAGCCCAATAGCCTACAATGAGCCACTCTACTCCAGACATGAGCTAGGGTGGATCTTGGCAGGAGAGAGGAAAACTGTTATGACTATAGAGCGTTTTACTGCATGTTATAAGAATAACACAGCATGGAAAAAATACCAGTTGAGTTCCGTCTAACTACTTCAATTTTCTTAAAAATCACATATACTTTAAATCTCTAAAGACCTACATATTTTCTTTAAAACTATAACTTGAGGGGATTTTTACAACACCATTAGTATAAGAAAAAGATTTTATAAAATATTGATTTGTCTCTTTTAACCTGTTTTCCATGAAAACAAAACACCGGGCTTTAAAAGGGTACTAAAACCCCCTCATGAGATTGTTTTTTTCTTTTGCTTCACCCTAGGCAAGCACCCCACCACTGAGCTACATCCCAGTCTAATGAATTCCAACTTGTTACTAACTTGATTCTAATGACCTGACACCCCAAATTTGTCTTCAGCATAAATCACTGTGAAGGCAATTAAAACAACAAAGATATGAAGGGGTTCCTCCTATTCCCATGGAATGGTATTATTGTTCCATATGTTATGAAAAGGAAACAAATTAGGAGTATCATTGAAGAATACTCATAGCAGGGAACGCTGTAAAATTAAATAAGGAAGGGAAAGTACTTTGTATGTATTTCTAAGTTTCAGATCCACTGAACCACCACCACCTGCAAAGGGTTCCTTTCTTTCCTCCTGGATTACACACTGTAGAGAAAAGGGAGAAATGGAGAGTTTAGACCTGATTCTTCGCAGGTTCATCAATGAGGTGTTTGAGACCCCGGGTTAAATTTCTTTACATGCGCTAACTATTCTAAGTTCCCTCTTAGATACAAAAGTTGACTTATCAACACTAAGGTTAGCCCTGTTTTTCTCTACTGGTTTCCTAACTAAAAATGCTTACCATATACACAAACTCACATATGCCTTAATCTCTATAAATTGAACTCAGTTTAACAAGATTTTTGAGCATTAACCAGGAGCAAAGTCCTCTCCTAAAGTTAAGAAATGAACCATGAGTAATGCCAAGTTTTTGGGAGTTCCAAAAAATAGTATACAGCATGTCAGTAAATGACCATACAATCTTGCTTTCAGTTGGTCTGACCTAAAACTGTACTATGACAATATACAAAATGTCTTTAGTATAAATTTTTTAAAATATTTTAAATTTATTTTCAAGGGGGGGAAGAGAGAGAGAGAGAGAGAGAGAGAGAGAGAGAGAGAGAGAGAGAGAGAGAGAGAGAGAGAGAATAGGCGGGTCAGGGCCTCTAGTGACTGCAAACAAATTCTAGATGCCCGCACCCCTTTGTGCATCCGGCCTTTTGTGGGTACTGGGGAATTAAACCTGGGTCTTTAGGCTTTGCAGGCAAGCAATTTAACCACCGAGTCATTTCTCCAGGCCTGACACATAAATTTATATAATCATATACCTTTTTAAAGTGTAATTTTAAAATTGTTCTATTATAACAAAAAGGACTTATTTTTTAATAGGTAAGAAAAAACAAACCTATTGCTGTAATCCAGGTGTTGCGGTCAGCTTCTCGTTGCTGCAACAAACACCCAACCAGAAACAGCTGATGGGAATTTATTTTGGTTTACAGACTTGAGGGGAAGCTACATGACAGCAGGGGAAATGTGGCATGAGTAGAGGCTGGACATCACCTCCTGGCCAACATCAGGTGACTGGCTGAAACAGGACAGTGTGCCACACACTGGCAAGGGGAAGCTTGCTGCAATACCCATAAACCCACCCCCCACTAACACACCGCCTCCAGGAGGCTCCAATTCTCAAATTGCAACAAGCTAGGGACCTAGCATTCAGAACACATGAGTTTAGGAGGGACACCTAATTCAAACCAGCACACCAGGAAAAATTTATTATGTGACTTTTCTGGAAAAGGGCCATAATGTCTTTTTAACGAATACTTACTGGCCCATGTGGCACTTAAGCAGCTGGTTGACACCACAAATCTATGAATAGGTATCATCTTGGTCCAGTGCGACATTAACTCTTGTTGATATCTGAATTATGCCTGTTAGATATCATGAAATATTACTCTTCCTTTGCTTCCCCCTCCCCAAGAATTTAAAGATGCCAGATAGATGATAGGTAGAAATACATTTAAAACATTCTTAGTTACACAAGCTTGACAAATATAGGTAGATAAGCCATAGCCCTGCTTTTATGAAGCACTAGCGTTCAAGTTAGATACAGATTCAGAAGAATTACTGATAATGTGCTACGATGACCACTGACTGTAACAGTTAACAGTTTATGGTTCCACCATAAACAAAACTACAGGATGCTGTCAAGCATGGAGAACAAGCACCTCGCTTTGTGTTTACTCTATAATGTCGACTTACTAGATTTTTCTTAATATTTAAAAAAAGACATGAGGAAATTCTACTCTCTCCCCATTACCTCAATGTGACTCGACATGGAATCCAACAGGATATTCAGAGGATATTTAATAAATTTAGAACAATGTCATAGCATGGGTTCTTATCCACTATGACTGATGTTCTCACAAAAAAGGCAATTATGCACAGGCATACACACAGAAAAGATGACATGATCACTCACAGGAAGACAGGTGACAAGTGAATGAACTCAAAGCTAAGGAATACCAAGAACCACATGAGATGAGGCAGGAAGGGACATGGTTAGTCCCTCCCCCACAACCTTCAGAGAGAATGGCCCTTGATTACAGGTGTTTAGACTTCTTTGTTTAACTTTCCTTTGAGACAGGGTCTAGTGCAGTCAAGGCTGACATAGAATAGCCAAGGCTAACCCTCAACTCCTGATCTTTCTGCCTCCAGATTCCAATTGATGACATTACAGACAAGAATGTACCATCAGGCCCAGGTGACATCTAATAAATTTCTGCTGACCTATATTTTTGCCACTTTTACAGAAGCCATAGGAAAATAATCCAGAAACATATGAAAGTAACAAGTATGTTTTTCACTTTATATGTCTAACACTATAGTACTCAACATCTATTGTTGAATGAACAAATACAATACTAAGTCCAAAATAAAATGAGCTATTCATTAAAAGTAATTTTCAAAATTGAGTTGCTGCTGGGCATGGTGGCGCACGCCTTTAATCCCAGCACCTGGGAGGCAGAGGTAGGAGGATTGCCAAGAGTTCAAGGCCACCCTGAGACTACATAGTGAATTCCAGGTCAGCCTGGACTAGAGCGTCTCCCTGCCTGAGGGGAAAAAAAAAATAACAAGAAAAAAAAATTGAGTTGCTATGCATGTCATGATTAGAGAACAAGTGTGTTTGTTCTAGCTTATTTCAAGTGTTCTTTGGATGGGCCGATGGCTAAAAAGGCAGAGGAAAGACAGGCATATGCACCTATCTGGCCTCTTGCTCTAAAGTGAACATATCCTGGATGAGGTCAATGAGTCGTGGCAATCACTGGGGCCTGGTATCTGCTAACTCTGCTCGTTCAGTCTAGATGCCCCTAGTGATCCAACTCCCAACTTGACATTCTTTCCCAGTGCAGGCAGCACAGGCAAGCAGAAGCCTGCTAGATCTGTGACGTTTGTAGTTTCTTTTTCATGATGAAGTTTCCCATTAAAGAGGAAAAGACATTTTTTTTTGCTTTAAACTCTATAGTCATATTTTCCTTAAATGATTATAAATGGCTTAAATAGTAGCACAATCTCACTTCATTATATTTTTTAAAAAGATAATTGAAACATTGTTTTAAGAGAAAGACATCCAAAAAATCAAGTCAGGGGCAGTGGAGATGACACCACAGTGGGAGCAGCACTTGCCTTGCAAGCGTGAGGACCAGAGTTCGGATCCTCGGTACTCAAACAAAGCACCGGGCTGGAGAGATGTCTCAGCAGTTAAGGCACTTGCCTCCAGTGCCTAAGGCCCCTGGTTCAATTCCCCAGGTCCCACATAAGCCAGACCCACAAGGTGTGGCCCTGGTGTTCTCCCTCTCTCTTTCTCTATCTATCTATCTATCTATCTATCTATCTATCTATCTATCTATCTATCTATCTATCTATCTATCTATCTATCTCCTCTCTCTCCCCTTAAAATAAAAAAAAAAACAAAGCACCATAAGGTAGCAAGCACATGGTAATCTCAGAGCGTCTGCAGAGATGGGATGCAGAGACAGGAGAATCTCTAATAAGAAACTCTGCCTCAAACAGGATGAAAGGAGAAGGACATGTGCACGCACATACATGCACCCATATCCACGATTTTAAAAAAATGAAAAAAAGTAAAATCAGACAGCAACATCAAAGTTATTACAGAGTTGTGACTTTGCATTTTTAAGAATATTCAATAATCACTTAATATTTATATGTTATGACTATTAAGAGCATTTCAAATTACTTGTGTTATGTTTTGAGAAACATCTCTGAAAATTTGAGACACTTCTGATAATGTGAGTTCACCAGGAATGTTCAAGAAGAATTAAGTTTGAGTTTCTTTACATTAACCCAGAAGATGATCACCTTCGGCCATAGCAGCTGTCACAGCTCCTTGCCTGCTTGACCCTCCTCAGCCTTCCCATTTACAAACCTGAATCTTTTCTCTCAAAGTTCTATTTTCTATAATGTATAATAGAATTAAATCAAGGTGGTAGACTCTAAAGCAAACCACTAACTATAGTCCCCAAGTGAAAGTGTCCTACAATGTTCTAAGATTAAACAAACGAAAACTGCTTGGAAAAATTATTTTAGATTTTTGGAAGAAAAGTATGAAAAAAGACTGCCTTGCTAGCAAATTAGAGGCACAGCAGGTATAAATTTGGAAACTCAGATTCTATTGTTTTTTAAAAATGAAGTCAATTACACAAAGATATAGGTTTAATAATGCTACCTTATAACATGGCAAAAGGGAACCTTACCCTGACAGAAACACCAGCACTGACCAGTGGCTCATACTCCCTTTGTGTCTCAAAACAAAAGGGAACTCCAAGAGCAGGATGGTTTTGCAGGTGGGAAAAGGACACATCACAGTGAGGAGGACTGGGTCTCCTTAGATGGCATCCACACAACAGACTGTGCGACCACAGAATGCTATTTTCTTGTAGTGCCAACAATGGCTCCTCTCTCTGTGTTCTGATTGATTTGGGAGCTTAACGATGGCATGCTCTATGTAGGCTTAAAGTGAAACTGTTATAAGTGCAGGGGCAGACTACAGGCCAACCTGGGTCAGACAGATTACAACTCAAGTAAAACATCCAGCACAGACTTGCAGACGTGCATGTGCAACTGAAAAGAATGATGTGCTTCAAAATTTTAGATTAGAAATATTAAGTGTTGACCCTAAATGTTTAAAGCATTTTTAAACACACACATCTCTCCTGCTTTAAAGGATTTCTAGTAAAGAAAGTCCAAAGCTGTATCACTGTTTAAATTAAAAATCATTTACAGTTCATTTGTATCTCATATATTGAAAAAAATGTTTAGAAAAAGGAGATACACAGAGAACGTTGGCCAAAGTTCCCCAAAGCTCCAAACCTGATGTGTTACTATGCGGTCCTAAGAGCCTCTCCCGTGTCTAGACTCAGCTATGTGTGAGCCTGCAGGCCTAGATGCTCACATTATAATTTCAGGGCTGCTTATCAAGCATGGTAACTGGAAACTTGCACAAAACTTGCAAGTGTGCAAAGAAGTAAACATCCACTGGAAAAAGCTCTGATTTACAGGGTGGCCCATTTAAAACAGTTCCCATTTAATAACGTGGCTGTGTACAGGGCCTCTTTTAAATGGGCCACCCTGCATGAAGCTTAGGTCCAAGATAAAAAATGTCCTCCCTCGAGAATTTTTAAAAACCAAAAACACTGTAGGTTTAGTGGTTATTTTTAAGGTTTGAGATGGTTTCTTTGGACTCCTTTAGAACTGAAAAAAGATGGATACACATTTAAAAAATGAAATGTTACAACCACACATCTATAATGAGAACCAGTGCCAGGGGGTATTTTTAAAGCAAATTAAAATGGTCATTTTTTTTAAAAAAACGTAGGCAAACAGCTGCCGCACATACAGTGCACAGTAACTACTTTTCAGCAAAACTTCAGAAGGAATTTCCTAATGAAGATTTATAGGATGTTCTGGGATTGATAATTAAAGGCCCCCCAAAAAGACATGAATGACAACATCAGAGTTGTGATAGTGAAGAGCTTGTCCTCAGCAGAGGGACCTGGGACTTAAAGAAAGATACACAACGCTAGGATGAAGCAGGCATGGAGCAAAGCTGTCTCTGGACCATTCCTCAGTTGAGTTCAGGGGTTTGCAGGATGACCATCTTCCAATGCTTTATCACTAGTGGACTTTCACTTGTGTCTAATGAGGACAGAAAAAGCTAGCTTAAGAAAAAAGTACACTGATAAAAAGAGATAGTGGATCTCAAATAGCCTGAGGCTGATTTGAACAATGGCATGTGCTCTCCAAAACCATCAGCAGTAACAAAAGTAGACAGCTATGAACAGTGTCGCCATTCTCCCTACAACACTCTTCATAGACATGTGACGTCATGAAGTGACTGACATCACAACATCACTAAGAGGCAGGCTCTTTGATCTCCATCTCACAAATAAGGGCAAGGAAGCACTGACACATTAAGTATCTGCATGTCAAGTACAAATAGTCTGATGTGATAAAAGGTGAAGCATCACCCACAGCTTAGACAGTACTCTTACATATTACATAATACTCTCTCTCCAATAAAAGAATGAATGAATGAATGAATGAATGAACAGAAAGCACCTAGTTCCCTGACAATAATACTTGGTTCAGGGTTAAATTCAGACCTAAATGTCTATGACTCCTTGTAAGAGAAGCAGCCACATTCAGAAACTTTCTTAAGGTAACACAGGCCCAATTCAACCAATCACCTGTTTAAATTATTCAAAAGAAAGAAAGAAGAGTGAAGAATGGGGGGTGGGAGAGAAGAGGGGAAAGGAGAAGAGGGAAGAAAAGAGAAAGGAAAGAAAGAGAAGGGAAAAGGAAAGAGGAGAGATGATATTTCATGGGTGTATTGGTCAGGGTTCTCTAGAGGAATAGAACTGAAAGAATTGCAGTAAAAGGAGATTCATTGAATTAGCTCAAGGCAGTCCTACAACAGCAGTCCCCAGGCCCAAGAGTTAAGGAACCTGTAGTGGTATGGTCCATCCCAATCCAGCACTGAGGCTGAGGAAATTTTGTTCCAATGCTGACAAAGGAAAGCTGAGCAGGATGGATGCATGTCCAAATCATGACAAGCACCAGTAGCCAGGTGGGAGGAAGGAAGAGAGAGAGCTTTCCTTGCTATGGTGCTTCCTAACATCCCGCCCCCTACTGAGAGAGCCACCCAATCTGGGGGAAGGGCTCACTCTATAAGAGGGACCTACTCCCTTAGCTAATACTTCCTGTAAACAACCTCAGAGACCCACCCAAGATTACTGTGGATTACTACACAGGTCAAGTTGACAACAAAACCATCATAATAAGGATCCTGGAAACCAAGGATAGCTGCAGCACATGCATGTGACAAGTATTACTGAGTACCTGTTTGTCACAAATGTTTTTATCACTAGCGCTGGGCACCAAGCAGAGAAGGAGAGACAAAAATCTTTATCCTAATGACTTCACTTCTCATTGCTGATAGCCAGGATGAATTCTTAAGCAAAAGGTAACTGTTGGCAAGCCAGCACATAATGAGGTTGCTTAAGATGTACAAATATTATCTGATGATATTCATCATCTTAGAAAACTACCAGAGATCAGGAAATATGACGTGCATTGGTAAGGAAACACAGAAAAGAAAGCAGTAAGTTAAGGGGTGGGGGTTGAGTGATCAAAACACAGGGAGGTATAAAATTTGGAAGGGGGTACCACAACAGAGAAGAACACCACAGGAAGCCCAGGGAGAGCAAGAGAAGAGCATGGCAGAGTTTCACAATGCTGCTCAGGGTGTACAATGGTTATCTCGTTTAATTCCTATTTTGTGGAAGATTAATAGGCTCACGACTTCCCCACGTGCTCAAGCCATCCCTTGTAAAGTGCCAATTCAAGTCTTTCTGCCAGGTTTTTATGGGTTTACTTCACTTTTTTATTAATGGAGTGCAATAGTTTTATATATTGTACACATATGTATTATATTCTGGCTGTAAGTCTTTTATCAGACATAGGTATTGCAAACATTTTCTCCTAGTCTGTGGCCTGCCTGATAATTTTCTTCAACACACATACTCAGTTGAACTACCATGATTTGTAATAAAAGTATCCTTCCAGCACTGAATTGCCTTGGTGCATGTGCAGAAAATGGACAGACAGAAATGTAGGTCCCCTTCTACATTCTTCACCGAGCTATATGCCTATCTTCTGCCTCCACCACACTATATGGATTAGAGTAGCCTTAAATTCTTAAGAAGTAGTAAAATCAGATATTGTAAAGCTCCCAATTTTGCCTTAAAAACCAATACACACTAAATGAAAAAAAATCTGCTTTGGCTATATTGGGTTTTTATAGAACAGAGATGTCAACTTTTGCTTTTTTCAAAAAGTATGCTGGGATTTTGATGGGGATTACATCTGACTAACTAAGTTGGGTAACACCACCAATAAATTTAAGTAGCAAAATTCTCTACTTACTTGTTTAATTTCTTTCAAAACTGTTTTGTAATTTATACATTAACCATGGTATGCAGCTAATATGTCATAGGTAGATGAATAATCCATAAGTAGGTATTCATTCATATAAATTTATACCTATCTCAGGCTTTTTGAAGGTATTACAAAAAATTGACTTAAATTTCTCTAATTCTTCACTGCTTGATTGACAGAATGCACTGATTTATAGTAACTTATCTGGTAGTGGTAATAATCTTTCTTAGGTCTGACAGTCTTTAAAACTGTCATCTTTTTGTAATTTCTATATATAATTGTAGCTAAGGCCATTCTCTGTTCTCGACTTTTCCCAACCTTGCCCCTTCTTCAGATAACCATTAGTTGACTTGATTCTGCACATGTCATATGCTTACAGACATTCAGACTTTCATAGCTGGCTCTGTTCACCTAGCATATTTTCAAGGCACATCCACCATTTATGAAAGTAAATGAAATTCAATGAATGAACTGTGACACTGTTTATTCTTTTCAGCAGTTACAAATAATGTTTCAGTGAGCACTGTATACAAAGTCACTCTGGATTTGGGGGACTTAGCTCTGCAGCTGCAGGCATGGTAGGTTCATGTGTCTGTACTTCCTCTGCACTGTTTCTAAAAACTCTCGTATGAGATAATTTGAGGGTTGCCCTTGCCCACTGAAGTTGAAGAGATTCACTACTGGGAATAGAAGAAAAGATGCTTTAGAAATACACACGTGACAACGTAGAAAGAAAGGGAAGAATCAAGAATCTGAGGTTTCCTTCAGGATGCCACTGTGAGCCTCATCACGATCCTTCCTTCAGTGAGGATGGAAATTTCTTTTTCTGTTCCTCAAGAATGGCATAACATTGTTTTAGGATCAAAAGTATTCTGATTAAAATTGATAACTCAGTCTCTCAGATACACTGAGATAAAACAACAGAAGAAAGTATTACACTTCATGTTTTTCTAACTTAAGTGTAATTCACCAAAGGCCAATAATAAATCAGAAATTCATCCTGTCTCTTAATTACATATCTCTTTCAGGATTCAAGTTGATATGTAACTTATACATTAAGTATACATAGGTTTCTAACAATACTGTACACACACATATATCCATAAAAAATATGGCATATGCATATATGCTACATGCCAATCCTGATAAAAGAAGCCATTAGTGTCAAATTGTTACATATAAGCTAAAACCACAAATAGGTCTTTAAAATTCAGAGGATATTTTTCCAAAGATATCCTTTAACATAGGAAATGATCTAGGCAGAGTTAGAAAACCAGACTGAAACCAATGGTGAGTACTCAATCCCAACACAATGATCATAAGAATTCTTTGGGACAATGCAAAACAATTGAAGTGGTCTTTTGATTACGTAAACTGTACTTAAACATTGAATGCTAGTTATTAAGCCCTTAAAGCAATTGTGCTTATTATGATTTTACATGAAGAAACCAAACGCAGTAATAATGAGATGTTATTTCCATTTATTCATTAATATTTTATTTACTGCTATATTTGAACTGACAGGATGGGGAGGAGTGCTACAAGACACCGTATCCTGGGCATGATATGGTTGCTGCACTCATAAAGTCGCAGTAGCTGTAGTTACCTGTACAAGACCTTCACAAGTTCAGGTACTTCAGCAATTCATCATGGATTGGGGAGAGCTTAGGAATGACCGCCCTTCCCTGGGGAAACATGGTCAGCTAATGGGCTACTAAGGGACAGAGAGCCATCTGTAGTAGTACGGCCACTAGACAGTTCCCAGTAAATAACTTCCCAACCATGCTCATGTAAACAGCCCTATTTAAACTCAATGAGTCACACACACACACAAAAAAAAAGAGATAAAAAGGGACATGAAAGTACAAGGGACACTTGTTCAGAGGAAGAAGGATTTCGATGGAAACAGGTGGGAGATGGGAGGGCAACTGAGGTATGTATGATGAAAATATAATAGGCATACATAAAATTGAAAATAAATAATTTTTTTAAAATTTTAGAAGTTTTGAAACAAAGTACTTTCATTCACTTCATCTGCTACTTCTGAAGATTTTTGAGATGGAGCAGATATAAATAGTATAAATTGTGTTTTAATTTCTCAAGTGGCAGGGTTAAGAATATATGTTAAGTAAGATAAGGTCAAGATGAGCACAAATGTCTTTCTATTACTATTTTAAGGTATTTCAATTAATAAGCAAATAATAGTATTTATTGCAGTACATTCAGAAAAATCACATATAAAGAATTGCCAAGAGTTTGAGGGCAGCGTGGGCTACAAAGTGAGTTCCAGGTCAGCCTGGGCTAGAGTGAGATCCTGCCTTGAAAAATAAAATAAAATAAACAATAACCTGAGAGATAAAGACCTGTGACCATGGCTAAGAAACTATGAAGAATGACTATCAGGGCTGGAGAGATGGCTCAGAGGTTAAGGCACTTGCCTTCAGTGCCTAAGGCCCTGGGTTCAATTCCCCAGGACCCACATATGGCAGACCTACAAGGTGATGGCCCTGGTGTGCTCACGCTCTCCCCTCTCTCTCTCTCTCTCTCTCTCTCTCTCTCTCTCTCTCTCTCTCTCTCTCTCTCTCTCTCTCCTTGAAAATGAATAAAATATTTTTTTAAAAATGACTATCAGAGTATGGTAAGATATAAACGTGAATTAATGCTGGAAAGAATCAAACATGCAGGAACAGACAAATGGTTTTGAGAAACTATCCCAGCACTAAACTCTGTGGTGGATCACCTGGAATACCAGCAAATGGAAATGATGTAAAAGGTGTGTCCCTGGCTGTCTCGCCCAGGCTAACAACACTGTGAGACGCATTAGGTCTTCAGACATTACATATTTACTCAAACATGAATAGATAAAGGAAGCAAAATGTGGCAGCATATCCACTGACACAGCAGTGTGATCTATGACTTCACCAAGTAAAGGAGGCTAATGGTATGTTCTCATGAATAGCCATCCTTCACTGCACAAAATGTACTCAAATACGTATCAGTGCAAAAATCATTCTTGTCGGGGCTGGAGAGTTGGTTTAATGGTTGAGGCGTTTGCCTGCAAAGCTGAAGGGCCCGAGTTCGATTCCCAGTACCCAGATTCACAGTAAAGCCAGATTCTCAAGGTGGCATATGTATCTGGAGTTCATCTGCAATGGCTGGAGGCCCTGGAGCACCCATTTTCTCTATCTGCCCCCCTCGAATAAATAAAATATTTAAGAAAAATCATTTGTGTGTATTTCATTTACTTATTATTTGCTGACATGCTAAAGAATGTTATCTTTAATGTAACTTAAACATCAAGAAAAATTCAAGTTGGTTTTATCTTCATTTTATAGCTGTCTAAAAATAACAGGATTTATTCCAAGAAAATAGTAGAGGAAGGAAAGAACAGATCTTAAGACTATCTAGGCCTGTTTTCTTAATGTATCTTTTCTTTTTATGCATGTGTACATATATATATGTGTGTGTGTGTGTGTGTGTGTTCATGTCAAGCACAAGTGCAGTGCACAGATGTGTGCACACATGTGGAGGGTCTGTCTAGCTCCTTAGAGACATCCCTAATCTCCACTTCATGAGCACTGTGATTACAGGTGCAGGCACTACAATGCCTGGCATTTTGCATGGTTACTGAGGACCAAACTTGGATCCCCAGGCCTGCAAGGCAAGCCTTTTATAAACTGAGCTATCTCCCAAGTTGTTGTTTCCTTTTTAAACAATAGTTACTTTATTCTCAAGAGAATTCTCACAATAAAGTCCAAGTGAGTCTGAAGTCTTAAGTGAAGCTATTTTTAGGTAAGAGCGGAAGGAATTGTAACAATGCTTGCTTACAATTACTGAGATGGCTACAGTCAAATAAGAATGATGCAGCTGACAATGAAAGTCTTCTATGCCAGGGGAACCATGCTAGGGCAGTGTACCAGTTCCTTTCTCATTACTCTGAATGAATACCCAACCAAAAGCAACTTAAGGAAAGGAAGGGTTTATTTCTGGCTTACAGTTTTGAGGGGAAGTTTCAGAGGCTAGAGCAGGAAGCTGGCTCACACTCACAGGCAGGAAGCAGAGAGCAAAAAGGAGATAGAGCTAGCTAGGTTGGCCTCAAGGCCTGCCCAAGGAATCCATTTCCTCCAGCAAGCCTCCATTGCCTGAAGGTCCCACAACCTTCACAAACAGTGCCACCCACCATGTGAGTGAGGTTCATGAGTTAAACCTCCAAGCCTATGGGAGACATTTTACATTCAAGTCCCATGACTAAAACAGAAAGGGTCATAAGTCCATTCAAAATAAAAGATTTAGTCTAATAGAAGGATGCAGTTTCTTTGTAATTCAGAATGCATTTCAAACGAAGGAAGACTTTATGATCAATACCTATTGTTTTGTCTACTTTGATCAAAAAACAGGTCACTTGATCCGTAGCCTTTATACACTGAAATCTTATTTCCTGCTGGAAATTTAGCTTATGGGCAGCATACTTTCCTGGCTTCAGGCCCCAGTGCTACAAAAACTATACAGATTATATTGACACATATTATTTACTTCACATTTACTATAGGTCAAGTGTGCTGGGACATTCAGAACAAAATGAGTGGAGGATGATGCTTGGTGAAAGCTGGTTCAAAATCCAAATGATTAAATGGAAAATTAAACAAGAAACTTTCTACAAGATTAAGAAAGCTAACTACTATCTCAGTGCCTGTCATGGACATGCAGCATGTGTACTCTGTGGAGAGTGGAGGGTTCGAGCCACAAGTTGGAGAGTCTATGTCAGGGCATCTTAAAAAGAAGGAAGGGGCTGGAGAGATGGCTCAGTGGTAAAAGATGTTTGCTAGCAAAGCCTTCTGGCCCAGGCTCAATTCCCTAGTATCCACATAAATCCAGATACACACAGTGGTATGTGCATCTGGAGTTCATGTGCAAGCAGCAAGAGGCCCTGGTGTGAACCCATCCCCCCAATATGTTTCAAATAAATATATAAACAAACAATATTTTTTAAATAGAAGGAAGGTACAAACACTATGGAAAGCAGTGTGGAGGCTCCTGAATAGGATGGATATAGAGCTACCAACCAGCTATCCCTCTACTGGGCATCTACCCTCAAGATTCCTCACCTCAGCACAGAGATATTTGTTCAACCACGTTTATAGCAGCTCAATTCATAATAGCTAAGAATTAGAATCAACCCAAATGCCCATCACTGGATGAATGGATATCAAAGTTGTGGTAGATATACACTATGGAATTCTAAACTGAAAGGAAAAATGACATAATAAGATTTAAAGAAAAGTGGATGGACTTGGAACAGATCACTCTTAGTGACGTAACACAAAAACAGAGGCAAACACTGCATATTCTCCCTCACGTGCAGTTCCTAACCAGGTTAAGCCTAAACAGTAAGCAAACCTGTCAGATGAATTGAGAGACTGACAAAGGGGATGGAAGGAATGGGGGTAATAGGAAGTGGATGGGGAACTTACACACCAATCTAAATGAATAATGAATGGTACCATACAATCATTATTTCCATACAGTAAGCTCATGAGGAAGCCATGGGCATCATCAGGTAAGAGAGGCCCTGAATAGGGCAGGAAGAAGCCTAACCCCAAGACAAACTGCTCTGGCCTGAAACTCCCTGTCCCAGTCACTGGTTACTTTCCACACTGAGCTGTTGATTGAAAAGACCCATGAGGTCTCCAAAACAAGACAGGCTTATGTCAAAGCTTTTGAATACCCACCTCAGGCCAAAGGTAAGACTCTATTGCTGAAGATACACAGACTGTTGTGACACAACACCAAGAGACCCTGCTTAATCCAGAATGGTAATTAGCCCCCAGATGGTAGCATGCGTAGTGCTGGAAGGTGTTACATGAGCTGCCAGGGGAAATTGACCAAAGATATTCCAGAAACACAGAGGTCACTGATATACAACACTGAATGATGCTATAAGAATGCTGAAGACACTGCTGTATGGTAGAGACCTGTAAACCAGGAAGTGCTCATCTGTGCAATACTGGCGCTAAACCTAGGTAATCAACTGCTTGCTAATTGGCTAAGAGACCTGCTCATGGACTAGGTAACCCTTAACTGGAACTGGGATCCATGATAAACTCTTATGGAGACCAGGAACCTGGGCTCCAAGGGGAAACCACCACTAACCAGTTATCTACAGAGAGGCTATACCTATTAGAATCTCACCAAATTAAAGTTTGTCTCATTTAACCTATACTGTCCTCACCTGTCCTTAGAGATTCTGTTTGTATGTTTCAGAAGGCAGTGAGAGCCCTGGAAATCAACAGGCACTGAGATGTTGTCTGTCACTCAGGCAGGAGATGAATAACCCCTAACTTATGGTATAGAGTCAGTCATGGTTTGATCCAGGTGTCCCCCACAAACAAATGAATGTGTTCTAAATGTTCAATCCCCAGGTGATAGCAGTTTAGATATTAGAACCTCGCTGGAGCTGTGTTGTCAGGGATGGGCTTATGGGGTTATAAGCCAGCTTCCCCTTGCCAGTGTTTAGCACACCTTCCTGCCACTGTTTGCAGTGCTGTGGTGGAAGTGATGTCCACCCTCTGCTCATGCCATCATTTTTCCTGCCATGATGGAGCTTCCCCTAGAGTCCATAAGCCAAATAAACCCATTCTTCCACAAAGCAGCTTTGGTTGGGTTCTTTCTGTGCAGGAACGAGAAAGTTGACTACAACAGAACCCAAAAGAAACCTTTGAGGAAGTGTCGAGATGAGCAAGAGACCTACCACCACAGCAAGTCAGATAACCTGGGAAAGGATAATGGAGATAAACACTGAGGATACCCAACACAATCCAAAGCAGAAATCCAGAGACTCTTAAGACTTCAACAGTAAAACAGACCTAAAACTCATCCACACACCATGACTCAGGGATCTGAGTGGAAAAGGGGGCAGAACGATTGTCTAAGAGCCATAGTGGGGGAGAATACTCAGATCCATCACCCCCCCCCAGCAACAACACACAAAGAGAAAAAATAAAAACAACTGGCTCCCTCTCATACAATCCATAACCCCATAATCCATGGACTGGTCCAGCAAGCCCACTGAAAAGGGCCCCCATCAAGTTGGGGACAGGGAGGAGGGAAATGGAAGTACCTTCATAAGACTTGCTCATGCAATGTATTAAATTACTGACAATAAACATGAGGGGGAAAAAGAAGGAAGGTGGGTCTGAGAGCAATAGTACATCAAAATTAGAATGAAACATAACTCTCCATCCCTTGAAGCATCCTGGCAATCCCATTGAGGTGGGTACTCGTTGGAATAGTCACAGGGAGGAGGGAATGGGGCACCAACACAAGACTTGTGCATACAGAGTTTCTACTTAGTAATATAAAATATTTATAAACAATTAAAAATTAGAATGAAACAAAATAAGACCAAACAGGAAAGGCTTACTGGTTTGAGTAGAATCTATGAGTAAGATGGGTCCTTCTAACTTCCACAAATATATAAAAACCATGAAGTTTTGTCATAAAATTGTAAGGGTTTTTTTTTTTTTTGCATTATGAACAACTGACTGAGAACTGTTTCTTAATGAGTCACAGAAAAGAAGTAAAGGAAGAAAAGAGGTGAGACTGTGTGTTGAGGAAAGTCAGAGCAATGGGTCTGTGCAGAGGCTAAGAAGCCACTTTGGAAGAACACAGACATGTCTGGACACTTTGCCCACAAACTTGCAAATTTCCAAATCTGAACTAGACTTTATAGCAAATATTTTATCTGACATTTCAATTCAACAACCATGAAGTCCAGCTCATGGATGCATGCCTTTACCATCACAGATTACTATTCAGTTCTATCTGCTGAGACATACCACTGAAAGATGCTTTAATAGTTACAGCTAACTGGAAATATCTAATAGTAAGGTATGCTTAAGAAAAACAGCAACTATTATAGTTCAAAATATCATGTTAGGAAGACAATAAATTAAAAATATTATATATATATATATATATATATATATATATATATTTATAATTCATCAGCATTACTACCAAACACAAGAAACAAATTGCTTGACACACAAACAAATGTCCAATATAAGAAAGTTCATGACCAATAATTGTACTACTGAGCCATGTAGAGCTTTAAAAAATAGCTCATGTTATTTGCATACATAACTTGTTTCCTTCGGTGTCTAAGACTAGCTGAAACCAAAGAAACCCACATCCTAAGCCACAGAATACAGCCACCTGGTTTTGTTCTTATCACAGGATGTCAAAAATCCTTTCGATCCCCCTCAGACCATGTGGACATCCTCAACATTTGTATAGTGTTTTTTAACTAACAAAACTGTTCCTTCCTGAGTTTTAGAATGGTCAAAAGGTCCAATGCAAACACACTTAAAGGGATGGGCTCAGTGTCATAAAATTCAAAATGTCTTCTTCCTGTTTTCCTACGTTTGTCCCAATCACTCGTATGATTTCAAAAAGTTTCTGGAACAGGGCTTGGTGGTACATGCTTGGAATCCAATGGTTAGGGCAGAAAAAAATCACAAGTTCAAGGCCAGCCTATACCTTGAACCACAACTTCTATAAAAACTTTTAAAAAAACAACTTTGAAATCTATGGTTATAAAAAAATTTGAATGAGGGCTGGAGAGATGGCTCAGCGGTTAAGGCACTTGCCTCCAGTGCCTAAGGCCCTGGGTTCAATTCCCCAGGACCCATATAAGCCAGACCCACAAGGTGGTGGCCCTGGTACACTCTCTCTCTCTCTCTCTCTCTCTCTCTCTCTCTCTCTCTCTCTCTCTCTCTCTCTCTCTGCTTGAAAATGAATAAATAATATATTTTTAAAAAATATGAAGAATCTCCAGCTGATTGGGGACAGGGATGAGGGAAATTGGGGAAATGGGGATACCAACTCATTATTTGCTCATTCAACGTATCTAATTATGGACGCTAAAAAATAATAAAATTTAAAAAAAATATTTGAATGAATATATCAATAATCAGCTTTTGGAGTATTTATCAGCCCATCCAATGAACAATTTTTAATGTTCTAATTCTGTTATTGAAATTAAAAAACAAGTGTGAAGAAATACATATTTGAAAAGTTGCTATTCACTTAAAATATATGTATTTTAGCCACTTGACAAAGTGTGGCATGCATCTTGAGTTTGTTTGCAATGGCTAAAGGCCCTGGTGCCCTATTCTCTCTGCCCGTCTTTCATTTCTTTACCTCTCTGTAAAGAAAGTAAATAAAAATATTTTAATCTATGTATTTTAAAGTCATAAAAAATAGTGTTGAATTTTTCTTTTTTCTGGGCTTAAGATATGGCTCAGTGGATAAAGCCTTGCCACACAAGATTGAATACCTGAGTTCTGACCCTGGGCCCCATGGCAAAGGATGAAATCCAGGCAGCTTCTGCAATCCTGGCACACCAACAGTGAGCTGAGTGGTGCTGACCAGAGAACTTAACATTCTGGTTACAGGGCTCAGAGAAAGCAAAGTGGAACTGAGCAAGAAGCCCCTCCCTGCTGGTGACAGGCAAGCTGCTGGAGAGAAAAGTCATCAATCCTACACTGCTCTTGACCCCGTGTTGTCCACAACTGACCTTCCAGGAACATTGTGCCCACTCGTACAACAGTGGCATGAATGGTATGGGAGTAACCAGCAGCTTTCTGATTAGAGAGGAGGCTTGCTCCACAGTACTGAATGCTTGCCTGGTCCTAAAAACCCAGCCAAAAGCCCATGGCTAGGGGACCAGGCCCTGGAGAGAGGGAGAGGGAGAGGG
>PVHP010005888.1:0-43216 GCA_004024765.1 Zapus hudsonius
TTAACTTCCTGAAAAGAGCTAAGCCTCCATATAATTTAACTGTATTCTTATCCCCTTTCTTGATTTACCACTCTCAAAAATAATCTTTCGCAAATTCAATTATACACATGCCATTCCTTTCCTACATGTATGATTGACATCATAATAGGCCTTACCTTCTTAAAAGTTCCCTGAGCATACCAGGAAATCTTCCAGTATTTCAATTTTCGGGGTCTTCTCTCTGTGAATGGTAATCATCAGCTCATTCTACATTCACATTGTAGAGGCCTTCTTAACTGAACGCCAAGCTGTGTTCTCTATCATGTTTATTCAGGTTCACAGAATAAACACTCTAGAGTGTGTCTAGAATGTATAGAACCAACTGTGCATCCTAGAATAGTTCAGGAGAATGTGTTAATTCAACTTTATATTCCTCACACCTAGTTGAGCCATACAGAAAGAAAATACTTAACATTGAACTGAATTGTGCATAGCCTGTGTTCCTTAATCTCTAAGGTTCTAACTGCATTCAAGAATATTAGTCTTAACTCACTTGAACATTTTCCTATCTTTCCTGGAAGAGTAAAATCCTCACAGCTCTGTGATGGTGCTGTGTCAGTCCTCCCCATGACCCACCCCACTTGACTTGTATAAACACTTATATCCTATTATAAATAATAATAATCCTTCATATGTATACATGCCTTTGGCCTGCACTGGATTTCTCTGTCTTTGTGTTACTATCACAATAAATTTTGAGATCAGGATTATCATGGAGACCATTAAAAATAATCTCCTCAAAAGATTATTTTTCAATTTTATAAGACAGTTACAAAAAAGAAATATATCTTTGACTAACGTTTGCTCCTCTTCCCTAGTTTGTGTAAATATTCCTCTTGTTAGATGTACTATGTGAAGAGCCAAGACACTCAGTGAACTTGGCACTTTCCACAGGCAATATCCTTTAATTCTTACAACATATGTTCACTCTATTACTGATGGTTCATGTGAACATGCATGATGATGGCATATCTTGGCTTTAATATTTATTATTTTATCACTTTATTACACACATATATGTATGTTGAAAGAGTAAATATATATATATATATATATATATATATATATATATATATATATATATATATATATATATATATATATATGTTAAAGATATCACAATGCCTATTTGTTGTAGTAAAACCTACTGGCCCTGAAGCCCTGTGATGCTGTTCAAGAAGAAGGCTAGAGGGCTGGAGAGATGGCTCAGCGGTTAAGGTACTTGACTCCAGTGCCTAAAGCCCAAGGTTCAATTCCCCAGTTTCCACATAAGCCAGACCCCCAAGGTGGTGGCCCTGGTGCGCTCTCTCTCTCTCTCTCTCTCTCTCTCTCTCTCTCTCTCTCTCTCTCTCTCTCTGTATATCTCTGCTTGAAAATGAATACATAAAATATTTTTTTTAAAAAAGAAGGCTAGGGAGCATCAGAATTAGAAGCACCCAGAAACTGGCCATTCTGGTGGCTGACAGAGACAGAGGGAGACCAAGTCTCTTCCAGTGCTTTAGACTCACAAGCATGTCTGTGGAAAGAGTTCCTGGGCAGAAGCGGGCATTATAAACTAGGAAAAGATAATTTTCTTTGGATGAAGTTCCTTGAATAAAACAAATTTCTAAAATTTTAGACTGCTCTATTTTTTATCTGCAACTGTTTAACTTGAAGATTTTAGAAAGAGAGGGCATGGAAGATATTGATGGTATTCCAGTCTGATTTGTATTTTTCCCAACCCAGTATGCCCAGTATAATCTTTGTTGGCCATGGAGTCTGCTTTTGGCTGGAAATTCCTTTTCTGAAAATAAAAAGAGCAGAAGACAACAGACTCTGAGGATATTTAAATATATCCCATATGGGGAGGTCCAACAGTTACCCACAAATTTAGGTTTCACAAAGTTGAAGGCTTTTTTCAGTCATTCCATAAAGTGAAAATATCCTTTTCTTTTTTGTTATAATCTCCAAATTAGGAGGAGATATTAAATAAACATTAGGTATTTCACTTACATATTTTATATTTCCTAAATTCTCCTTAGATTCCAACATTAAAAAAAAAAACGTTTTGGCAGGTGAACACCTTCACTAGGGAACAGTAGTTGCTGACATATAGATGTCAAAATATTGTAGCTTTCATATGCAAATTGGAGTGACTGAGCTGGGCTCAGCAATGATCCACAACCTGAAATACACACTTAGAAGAAATTAAAATGTTTTAACAGTAAAATAAGGGAATATTAATCTCCAGCTCTCTTTGATGTGGCAAAATATAAAGTCAGCAGCAATTTCTTTAATGCTGTTGTTGCTCCCATTTTCCATTAATTGATTTTAGTGTCAAATTAAATATCAACGCTTTGTCAGCCAGGATGGCAGGCTGCATGCATATTGCACTTGAACATGTTTCCTACGGAGGTGTAAATCTTTGATTGGGTTGAATGGTCATGTTTTCCTGATAGTCATGGACTACAAGTCAGATGCTCCACTTAGAAAAAAGATTTATCTGAAACGCGTAGCAAGTAGACATTGAAAAATAAACTTATCTTTCTAAAGAGGCATAATTGCTAGAGTTTCCACATGCAGTATGGACTCCTCTATTTACTTAATTACAGAATCAGTAAAGATTCTCAATGTATATATGTACAAAACTTGTGCTTAACTGTCTCTTCCTGAAGATAATACTGTTTTAAATATGTCTTGATTAACAAAGTTAACTGCATTCAGGCTTTAACCTGGAACTCTATTTGTTTTCAGTCATTCTCATCATGCAGGAATGAATACAAAGAATCAGACTGGCCATATTCTAAACAGCTCCTTTGTCTGACACCATTATTGAGAGTATACTTTCTCCCCTAACATTATCTTTTGTTGTTTGTTTAGATAATAAAGTCAGCTAACCTAACTCTATCACTTATTAATGAGTAATTGGTTCTGGGAAAATCTTTTATGACTTTTGTACTATAATTTTAGATTGGGAGAACATTTAGACTTCTCTCATGAATGGCAATGATTAAGCGTGTTGAAATTGATATCATTTCAGATCAAGATGGGATTGATTGGTGTGCATTGCTGATCACATCCATCAACTTGCACACTTCGAGTAAAATGGTTTCTGACATGTTCAGTTTTCTCATACGCATGAGCATTTCAGAGTTATGGTTGAAAGTTCAAAAACTATTGAAAATAGGTTTGTTAGACATTCACATACATGCTTAGTATCTTTTGGTGTGCTGGTAGGAGGAACTGAGAGGTAATCTGTACTCTTATAGGAAATAGCTACATTCATCCAATGCCAATTAAAGCCCTTATTCCCCATGCATAACACCATAGGGGAATCAGTGATGTAGGAAACAGAATTTTTCAGTGAGGTTTAAAATCATTTTGTGTATTAGCTTAGCATTTTCCATTATATAGACCAATACAGCTGACCAGCATTTTCCTTATAATTTTGAAGAAGCAATTACTGTAAAAGGTGCCTGAAAGTAACTACACAGAACCTTCATAATAGGAGGAAAAGATGATAGAATTGGGAGGGTAAGTCAAAGGCGGGTGGGTTTGAGAGGGGGCATGGGATTGTAGGGAGGGAATTATGGTTTTATCGTCTATACTTATGGAAGCTGTCAATAAAATGTTATGAAAAAGTGTCGGTGTCCTGGAAATTGAGGCACAGAATGAGAGAGTATATTAACAGCCTGTGTTTTTGATAAGGGGTTTATATAAAAAATATAAAATCAATTCAATCCAAGAGTAAAAGAAAGTAATTCCTTAAAGAATTGAAAATAGAAAAGTGATCCAAATAGACATTTCTTGAAAAAAGATATAATGGCCAACAATAATATTTAAAAAATGTTCAACAGGACTAATCACCAGAAATTGCAAATCAAAACAAGTATGGGTTATGACCTCACAACTGTTAAATGGCTGCATCCAGAAATTCAAAAACATTGCAAGCATTATGAAGGTTGTGGAAAAAGGGAAGCAATACACTTGTAAGATTATAAATTAGTAGTCAGTCTGGAAGTCTGTATGGAGTTTCCTCAAAAATTAAAAATAAATAGAACTAGTATATGATCCAGCAATCCCACTCCTGAGCATATGTATCCAAAATAAGTGAATTAGTATTATTAGACACTACATCTTCATTAACATGTTCAGTAAAGTATTATTAATACTATGGAATCAACTTAAGTGTACATTGATGAAAAATAGTATATGTACATATAGTAAAATATTGCCCATGTGTCACTTTTACATATGAAAAGTATCACCTAATTAATGAGATTTATAATCCATCCAAGGAAAAAGTTAACAGATTAAAAAACTTCTAAATGATTTTAAGCACAAATTGAAAGGGGTAATTATTAAAGAAATAGAAGCAGTCATCTAATGAATTTATGAAGATTCTTACCAAAAATAATAACCTATCCAATAATTTCTGGAAATCAAAATATATAATAATTTAACAATGAGTGAAGGAAGAACATATCAAATATAACAATACAACCCAAAAGAAGAGAGTATTTTAAAGTAAACAAATTGATTCTATTTCCTGACTTCTATAAGGTAGATTTATAAAGATCTTTCTTTGCCATTTGTATTAATAGAGAATGTTAGTTGGATGATTTACTGTAAGACTGTAAATATTCACTACTTGAATTTAAAACAAGATATATGCTTTCCAAATGACTAGCTTAAGTGCAAGAAAGAATCCAGAGTTTTCGTAGCAAATATAGACTGTATGAGAAAAACAAAGCCAAAATGTAAAAATGTGATATTGGATAGCCAGTAAATTAGGATGATAAAAATAAGGCTAAGTGTATTCTTTGTGACAATACATAAATGAATGCTCTTCTTCTAAAAGACTAAGAATCCCATTTTTAGCTATAAAGAAAATCTATCTCCAATAATTCCAGGAAAGAAAATCAAAATAAAAGTATTTAGGAGCATCAAAAATATGAACAAATTATTGGGAAAATACAGTTTGACTGAGCAATTTTAATATGAGAAAGACTTCAAAGTAAAAGTCTTTAAATGAACTTCACATGTTTAACATTTTTACTTCCTTAAAGTTTTCAATTATCTTTACCATTTTACTTCTAGGAACCTACATTACAAAAAATGTAGGAGACGTACAACAACGTTATGAAATATTGCTCTGCATATAGAAAAATAAACTGGAAGGAGTTTCTGGGCTGCTAATAGGGATATTTTGAGCATCCAATAAAAGGTGTATTTGTTCTAATTCTATATGACAGATATCAACTCAAAAAGAATTCCAGAAATAATACTTAATTGCTTTATATAGCTGATATGTCTATGGATTATTCTTCATTCCAGCTGTTCAAACAATGTAAGAAGGGCTTTATTTCTGACATTTAGTCTGTTCTTTGTTTGCTTTGTAAGTTAGTTTTTTTGTGTGATATTTTTCCTTGTTTTGGGTTGTTTACTTAACTTACATACAGTAGCTTCTAGTAACACCAAGAATGTGTTGTCCTAAGATTCCAAAAATTGAAAACATCTCTTTCCAGTAGCTTCTACATCAGTTCCAGAAGTCACTTTGGTTGAGTCACTGGTCACTGCTCCTGGAACCATCAAGTTCTATCTGAAACAAGTGCATCAGTAGAAAAAAATCCACCTTCCCCACTCAAATTAGATACATTTTTTTTCTGAATGTCTTTCAATGATTTTCCAAATACTTGGCTTTGAATTGCTGTTCTTTTGGTAAATGCAAAAATAAATAAATCTTATTAAATGTGTTCATGTGAACCAGTCTTCCTATTTCTGTATGTTTCTAGAAGTCTATTTCTAGAAAGGATACAATTTAAAAAGAAGAAAAATGTTTCATTCTAGCTAATACCCAATTCAACAAAATCTGTAATTCCAAAACTGTATTTAAATTTAAATCACTAATTGTAAACATAAGTTCATCAGGATATTCATTTAAACATTTTCCAATGGAAAATACACTTTTCAAAGCTAGAAACTTAAAATGCATTTTTATTATAGTATCATAACAAAAAATGTAAATATGGGCAAACTGCCATTCTGAGTTGGAAAAAATGGCACAAAAAAGTATAAATCTAAGGTAAGAATGAAGGTCATGATGGAGAGATCATTGTCTGTCCTTTAGAACAATATAAATGTGTTTAGAATTAGTTACAATTAAGCATGATGCAAAAATTAAAGACTTTTTGTTCTGTTTTTCAAGGTAGGGGCTCACTGTATCCCAGGCTGACCTAGAATTCACTATGTAGTCTCAGAGTGTCCTGAACTCATGGAGATCCTCCTACCGCTGGCTTCTGAGTACTGGAATGAAAGGCCTGCACCACCTTGCCCAGCAAGATATTATTTTTGATTGTGAAAATTTATGACCTTCAGAAGTTGTTAGTCAGTGTATGAAGAATTGTGCTGTCAGAAGCCCTGTAGCATCAGAGAGTGAGCGAGTCTAGTCTCAAAACAGTCACTATCATCTCCCTTCCCCACCCGATGGTTTGGGAGGTTTACCTTACTTTCTACCAGCATCCTTAAACAAGCAAACAAAAAAAGCATCCCAGTTTCAGCTTTTACAATTTCGGAATCAAATTCATATATTCATATATTACATTAAATTCCAGGTGAAAATTTTTCTAATTAGCTGTTGTATTTTATTTCCCTTTTCTGTAATTTACAGCAGGTGGTTGAAATTTCAATGGCCTGCATGAATGCTTGACTGTCTGTGGTCCAAATTTCTTCCGATATTTACTGATGACATGTTCCTAAATATAGCTGTATAGTTCTGGAACATTCTGCATCCATGCTGGACATACCTGCCTAGAACTGAACAGGGATTCACCTTGGTTACCTTAGATTATTACTTGCTACAAGGGCCAAGCAAAAGCAAATGCTAAAGCTATTCTTCCAAAGCTTTTTTTTCCTTCTCATTGAACTGCATGAGATGAATGGAATGTTTGCTTTGTGAAAGAGATCAGGTCTGGGAATACACATATTTCCCAACTGGGATGGAATGACAAGGAGGATGAAAGTTAACTCTAGCAAAACTATCCAAATGAGTCCTTACTACCTAAAAAGTCCCAAAAGGTTCTATAGGAAATGAAAGTGAAAGTGACAGAAAGAGCAATGGTGTTAATATGCTTGGGAGGTAAAATGCATATGCATTTCCTAATGTGTGCAAAATGGATCCTCTCTTATAATGTCTAGCCCTCTGGTGGCATTCAATAAGTGCTTAATAACTGCAAGGATAATGTGATTAATTCACAGCCCCATGCCTCTTCAAGGACTCTCTGAAGTGAGGGCAGTCCATAATCTCTTAACACCTTCAGGTGAATGTGTTAAGTAGCATTACCTGAACTAAGGAAAGACATTCCTGCATGATCAAGGTCGGGGTAGCTATCATTTATGCTTAAGCATTTTGTCCCACAATTCTTAATTCAGCGAGACCTCTTGTCACACAGTCACCTAGAGAGCAAGGCACCAGAGAAATAGCGGTTGCAATTAAAATCCTGTTTGCTGCCCTAGGCTTGTTTTGAGTTCATTGTTCAGCAGATGAGCAAGTTCAGGTTTTCACTTTCAGCAGTTCATTTCATTAAACTTGGGACCAATAAAAGTCACAGTCCAGATGAAGCTAAAGGAAATAGTTATGATTTGAAAATGTAACATAAAGCTAGGATCAGTACCCAGCAATCCACAAAGGGCTTTATTTTTTACAATTTTACATCTGTTTTTACTTTATTTTTACAATTTTAGGCTGTGGAAAGGTAGTAAATTCTTACATCTACCCAGCTTCATTACTTGGGATCTTTTCTGAGGTTACATCTCAGAACTTGTGACATCGAAAAGTAGCATTATTTTTCCAAACTCCGTTTCCAGAAGTCTTGATAAATTGTACTGAAATGAGAAAAACTGTATTTACAGTTACTTTGAAAATGTTTATTTACTGCATTTGCCATGCACATGTTTTTAAATATCTTTTCCCCTGCTGTTCCTTCCCCATTAATGTTTGGGCATCTTTGGCACCTGTCAGAATTCTACCTCTCATTCTGAGCTTGCTAATATTCCAAATTTTTCTGCATGAAACCATCTGTTCTAGTCACAAGCAAGTGCATTTTCAGTTCTTTTACATGAGTTCCTTTTAATATTTCTTATACCACTCATCATAATATTTCTTTTTCTTGTATTTTTTTATATTTTTGTATTAACTTTAGGTTAGAAAGTACAGTAATGGTTTCATCATCATGATGATTTCATCTTATGGCAGCAGATTAAACATTACTAGATACTGTTGTATAGTCTGTTTTTTTCACATATTCCATGTTTACCAGTATTAAAGCTACTATTATAACAAATTGCTAACCTCTAGGACTAGACAAATCAAGTTTTTACCATCTCAAAAGGCAAGATGTCTTGTCCATGAAATCAACTTAACAAACAGGTTGTCAGGCTTATCATGAAGATGTAATGGCATAATTTGAGAAAAATCCTTATCACAGTGAGTGCTACCAACTCATGAGTACTCGAGAATATCATACTGTGTCATTTTATTTTCCATTCATGTGGTCTATAATATACAATATATGTCAACCGCTCCTCACACTGTCTTTCCTAACTCTTCCAAACCTTTATACAACATCACTACTCAAATGATGAAAGCAAAACAAAAGGAAGCAGGGAAACTCGGCTAAAGTTACTAAAATAGGAATTAGATTTCAGGGCTCTTAATAGATTTCCTTGAAGCAAGAACCTCGTACAAGTCACCTACATGTGAGTTGAACATGTGAGAAGTGTGATTTACTCAGACAACCTTGATTTTAGTCATATTTTATAATTATTCCTGCTAATTAGGCAACAATAACAAATATGAAGTAGACTTACCATACACATTTCTCATGGAATAACCCACTGATTTAAAATTTTAAGACAGTGAGTAAAAGAACTGTAGTAAATGAGTATGACCTTTGACTCTGCAGATAATTATTTATATTGGTAGCAAAGTCTGAAACTTTATCATCCATGCTATTCGGGAAGCTCATCAGAGCAGAGCTGAAGAACATACCCTGATAGTTGATGAAGGCTACCTGCAATAGTTGTTTAGACAGAAAATAGCAATATCAACCCTACATTGCTTATTGTAAAGATAAATTAGCTAGCCTTTTAAAAACAT
Organism: Zapus hudsonius; assembly: GCA_004024765.1. Classification (NCBI taxonomy): domain Eukaryota; kingdom Metazoa; phylum Chordata; class Mammalia; order Rodentia; family Dipodidae; genus Zapus; species Zapus hudsonius. The sequence goes on from PVHP010005888.1 coordinate 9,176, forward strand.
TTCTCCCAGTACCAGTCACTCAAGACCTCTAAATCCTCTCAGTTCCACAAATTTTAGAGGTATATAGTCAAAAATCTTTAAAAACTATTTTCAGTTATAAAAATTCCAAAAAATATAATTTTTAGAAATGGCAAAAACTAATAATTTATTTTGCCTCACAAGATGTTCTCTTCAAATTTGTGTGATTTCTTAGTCAGCTGTTGTCTATGGGGATCTTCGAGTGTTACCTTTTTATGCTAAACCATACTTTCAAGATTTCTCAGGTCAAAGAAACACTTGAATGCTTCTGCCTCAGAGCAACACTTGTTGCTTCCATATACTTCCCACTGGCCAAAGAGAGACTTTTGACTCTGCTTAAGCTCATATGCATCAGAAATTCCAAATACCTTGAAGACAGAGATCCAAAATACTTGCAAGCAAGCTAATCACTCACTATGATATTATTATAGTTGTATGTACAGATTTGGCTACAAGAGGAAACAAATAGCATGTGAGGCTCTTGGTAACATTTATATTAGCTCAATATTATTCAAAAATAGGTGATTGTTACCTGTATATTGAATCAAATTAATAAATTTGTAAAATAATTGTTTTATGAAAAATAATTCAGCTCCCATATGTATAAAATGTGTGTTAATAATCATGTAAAGAAAATGGGATATCTTCTGTTTCTAACCCTGCAATGCTAATAACTATCCCTTTAGAAAAGAATGAAGCTTTTCAAAAAGTCATGTTGAGGGATATATTTTTTTTCAAAGTATTACTTAAATCGTGATGAGTTAGTTGTATGTTAAACCAAAACTAAATTTTCTGTGCTATGTATGGAACAGGACTACCTGGAAAGAAATGTGACATAATATACCATTCACACACAAAATGAAAATGAAAGTATGATGTGATGGTTAAGTTTTAATGTAAATTGGATCTGAGAGGCTCTCTCAGTAGGGAGCAGGATATAAGGAAACTCAAGGGGAAAGAAATCTCTCTTCCTTCCCCCCACCTCTCTCTCTCTCTCTCTCTCTCTTTCTCTTTCTGTGTGTGTGTATCTCTGTCTCTCTCTCTGCACTTGTGAAAGGGGACCAACCTCTTTTGCCATTATGGAACTTTCCCAGGATCTGTAACTTCAATAAATCCCTTCCTCCCATAACTGTGCCAGGTTTGGGATTCATCCCAGGGGCATATGGCTGACTATGGCACATGAGTTTCGATGAGGACTAATCTTTCAGCAAAATTGGATCATTATGGCTTTAAACATACCAGAAGGCAAATGAATACCATCTTGATTTCATTAGCAGATAAATTCATTATCATTACATGACTACAAATGAGTAGATTGACCAACCTAAAACAGAGTTTCACAAGATTTTTGACATATTCTTTTACTTCTCTAAACAATGTTATATTCAAATAGGTGATTTTAAAAAAGGATATTGTATAAACAATTCTATATCCTTAACCAATGCTATTCTCTCTTATTCTCAAAGAAACACATGCTTTTGAAACACAGGCTTTTGAAAAGTCTAGTCATCTCTTATCCTTTATTTTGCCTTCACACCAAATGATGACATAAATACAAACACACTTCTACATCTATCAATTGATTTCAATTATCTATATTTTATTTAGAAACATCATTCAACGTACTGGCATAGATCTTTTCTTGATATTGTGTACAAGTAATTTATATTCTTCATGTGAATATTTATCATTCATCAATTGGTAAGTATAACATGTTGCCTTATTTTTGTGCATATTAGATGTGTAAGTAATTATGTCAAATAATTACTTTATTGTGAAAATATTGTGGATAAATTACAGTCACAAAAGAGTTTCCTGTCCTACATTCCCATTACACATAAATTACTTGCTCCTGAACAATATATAGTCATTAGGAGTCAAAGTGAAAATGACAAATTACTGATGGAAATTAATGGCAATGCATGGTGAGTTACTGAGGCTAATTTTAACATGTTGTGGCTTTGGAACAGATTTTTTAAAAAAAGAATATTTTCAACACCCTAGTGTAAATCTTCTGTGGGGTTATTTGACAGATGTCCCGTGAGTTTCTTCAAAGCAGGGGATAAAAGTATAGTGCTCCAAACAAGAAAGTGTGAGCAGAATGGCTTTTGGGGATGTGGGTGGGGAGGCTGGCACATTCTCAGTTCAATTAAATGCAACTCCATTTTGTGAATTTGCACAGAGCTGAAAAAAGACAGCCATGTGGAAGTTTGTTTTCATTCTTAAAGTGAATTCTACTCTGCCCTTGCTACACTCACATAGTGCTCAGTGCTGCTAATGCACACTCCTCCTGTGATGTGAGAGGTTGGGACACATATGTTGCTAGAAACATGTTTCCTTCTCAGAAACTGAGGTATAGAGTAGCTACAACCAATTTTCTTTCAACATGATGGGTTGATTTTTTAAATGGTACAGAATTTTCACAAGATGCATGAAAAGGAAACATAAGTCATCGTGGAATCAGCACATGGCACAGAACTCTCCTACTAATTACCACTGAAGCTCTGAGCAGAACATTTGTAACAAAAATTGAGATACTCCAAAAGGTGCAGAAAGGCACATGCCTGGCTAGGAATTTCTCCATGGAAAGTGTCTTCATTCAGAAATGTCAACTTGTATAGATAACAAACAAATAAATAAAATTAAAAGTAAAAACCCACTCTTCTTAGCCAAAGAGCAACCCCCCCCAAAAAAAAGGTAGTTTTGAAGAATGGAAACCCCTTTTAAAAATTACTCTTAAGATGTCTAGCTAATATGGTATATTAGAGGCTGCCTCCTTATAAACAAGTTAAAGGGAGAATTGAAAAAAAATGAACTTTATTCTAAAAAAAGAGAAAGAAAGGCTTCATAAATCCCCGAGGAAGTGACGGGATTCTGGGAAAGGGCAGAGACAAGAATCACAGCACACAGAAGCAAGCTGAATACAGCTTCAGCCAGCAGCTGCCTGGCAGCAGAGAGCTGACTCAGGACTCACTTCCAGAAAGCTAAACCAGAGGAAAACCTGCAGTCCTTCCCTCACAACAAACCAGAAGACCTCACAAGTCCCAAATCCAGTTGTAGATTTTAGTGAGGCAGTGGTTCTCCTGCAAGCCTCTCAGAAGAAGGAAGAAATTCCATTTTGTCACATTAGGTGACTCAGAGACAAGCAGGCAGGAATCTTCTTGAGAGAAAATCTACTAATATCAGTCCAAGGGTCTTAGATTAGGAATATTCCCATGTCAAGGAGCCTGAATTTGCACTGCCCCAGGCTCTGAGTGATGGAAGGTAGGGAGAAGATGCTACTGAGAACCCACAGGTACCAAATGATTTAGGGAATGGAAGCAGGTGCAAGACGGAAAGTGCTTGGGAAGTGAATTGCCCTGGAGTTTGATCAGAATCTAGGAACATCTACCTGTCATTAGCTGCTGTTGAGCCTGTGAACTCTGAATAGGATACCCATTGCAACAGCCTTCCTGTGGGGTGATTAGTACTCAGATGACCTTTGACATACAGAGTCAGGGTCTCTGTTTCTGCTGATATCACTGCTGTGCTTGCTCCCCAAACTCCCAATGCCCATGGGACACACTTCCAAGCTAAAAGAGCCACCCAATGGGAGAGTCTCTGGAGAAACAGAGAATCTGATCAGTTCACAGAATTCAAAACTGAATCCAGCCAGATTACACACTTGAGTCACAAAGAAGGACTTTGTTTTAACACCTATGAAGACAATTCAGGCTGATATCAGACACTTGTGTAATACACACTCAGCAACTGATAAACCAAACACATAATGAAAACTCAAGTTGAAATGACCACCTCCATGCATATAATTAACATCTAATTTGTGAGATCCCAGGAAGAATCTTCTCCAAAACCTTACCTTTTCTTTATCATATGTTTCCTTTTGGTTGTTTTTTTGTTTGTTTTTCTTTGTTTTTGTTTTGTATTATTATTGTTATTATTAATAATTAGATACAATTTATGAGCAAATCTTGTAATGATATCCCTCATTTCCCTCCTCTCTGTACCTACCCACTTGGGACCCTCCTCATTGTGCATACTGGATATGTCCTTGTATTATTTTTATTTCTTTGCATGATTCTAAGATTTTTTTATTGAATTATACCTTTTGAATTTTCTTATTCCCCTTCTTAAATTAAAGTAATTAGAGATAAAAAGGGTCATATTACTACAGTTTCTTCAACTTGTATTCTAAAAAAATTAGAAAATATACAAAAAATAGAAAAATTTTTAGAAACATATAAGCTCCTAAATTTCATTCAAGAACTATAAACAACTCATTAATTGCAATCAACAAAATGTAAGCAGTAATGAATAGCCTCTACCAAAGAAAGCCAACTGCAGAATTTTACCAAAGCAGAAATAACAATAATACTCCTCCAAATGTTCCATAAAATAGAAAGTTAAAATACATTAGCAAATTCATTCTATTAAGGCAGCATTAACCTGATACTAAACCAGATTAAGTATGCACCAAAAGGAAAATATACATCCAGATGAATATAATTACAAAAATTGTCAATATATTTCTGGAAAATTGAAAAAGACATGAGGAAATCTTCAGTCAGCATTGGCTATGGAAGGCAGGCCCTTGGCACCAACCCAACCATGTGGCCTGAGTTGAAGCACTCCAGCCAGCATGAATGGTGGGAAATACTAGCATTACCTGTGACCTAGCAACAGTCAGAAAGATCCATCCAGGGTCACAAGTGTAATACAAAAAGCTTAACCAAATATACTGTTAATTCAGTAGAACTGAAGTTCATTTTCCATAGCTATAAGGCATACAAATCCAGTGCAGTAGCCTGTAGCCAGTTCCAAAGAAGCCAAACAAAGCCTACAACTAGTACTAGAAAGATGGGAATTTAAATCTGGGTACGATGTGAAAAACACACCACAAAGAAACATTCAGAATATGACAGATCAACCTACCATAACCGATTCACATTCTCTCTGCTCTCCTAAAGTGGAACCCAAAACCATTGAGATGGGGGGGGATATCAGAGAACTAATTTAGAATATTACAATTATAAAGGATCAATGACCATACAGAAGGCTAAAATAAGCAGAATAAACTATGGAAATCAAGTCTTGATCTTAAAAAAAAATTACCAAAATGAATGAACCTAAACAAATTGGAGGCAGAAGTCCAATACATGGAGGAGAAACTCAGGAAATAAATCAAGATATTGAAAAGAACCAAACAGAGGCAATGGAACTGAAAGAAACAGTAAGTAAAAAAAAATCATGACAGAGAGCATCACTATCCATTAAGATGAGGCAAAAGATGGAGACAAAGTAGAAACAATAATTCACATAGACATAAAAATGAAAGGCACTCAAATGATATTTCCAAGAAGTCTGGTATACATTCAAGATAAGAAACCTTATAATTCATGGAGTAGAAGGATCTGAGTAACATGTAGAAAAATTGAAGGGTCATTCAATGAAGCCAAAACAAAACAGTTTCCAAACCTAGATAGAGAATTTGACATGCAAACACAAGCAGCATGTAGAATTCCAAACACATAATCAGAGAAGACCTTCTTCACCACACATTATAGCTAAGATATTAAAAATACAAAGTAAGGAAACAGTAGTGAAACCTATAAGGGAAATGCACAAACTCTCATAAAAGGCCAGATTATCAGAATAATTTCAGAACTTTCATCAGCAACCATAAAAGCTCCACTTGAGTCTTATACCTAACAAACTTATCTTTTAAAATTGAGATAGAAATAATAATATTCCAAGAAAAGCATAATTAATGGAACTCATGATAATAATTTCAGCTGTACAGAAAATACTTAGAACACTGTATAGAGAAGTAAAGCACATGAATGTGCATAAGACTGCCCACCAGAAAGGATCAAGGGAACAAAGAAGACTTGGAAATGAATCAACCTTGTGTAGCACAGCTAGTTGCACACCTCCAAAATTAACAAAGTTGGTGAAAAAAAACTAAACAAAAAAAAAATAACTAGCCAACCAGAACAACAATCAATAAAATCATTGCACAACCTTCTTAATAACTTTGAATGTAATGACCTAAACTCTCCAAAGAAAAGATACAGACTAAATGACTGGGTTATAAAGTAACAGTGAACTATCTGTTGTCTTCACATGCCTTGTATAGCTAGGAAAGACAGCAACAAACTGAGGGTCAAAGGATGGAGAGTAATTTACGAAATAGATGAAAACCAAACTTACACAAGCATGATTATTCTTATGTCTGATAATGTAGGCTTTAAGCAAATCTAATCAAAATGATAAAAGGGAATACTTAATATTAATAAAGGAAACATTTCATTAAAATTAAACCATTGTAAACATTTATGCAGTAAACATTGGGGTTATTAATTTCATAAAACAAATGAATAAAAGATTGCATAGATCCAGTCAGAAATATTGTAGGACACTTGAATGCACCACTAACATATTTAGACAGGTTCTCCAAAATAAAAATCAGCAAAAATACTTCGGGGCAAAATTGTACCATAGACTATCTGGATGTAGCAAATATCCATAGAACTTTCCATCCAAGAGACAGGGAATACACATTCATCTTGATGATACATAAAGCTTCACCAAAATTGACTGCATCATAAGCCACAAAGCAAGCATTAAAAAATACAAAATCATGAGATAATTCCTTGTGTTATGGCAAGCCTCAGTGGAATAAAACTAGACATCAACAGCAAAAGAAACATTAATAGCTACACAAGTAAATGGAGACGGAACAAGACACTTTTAAATGATCTTTTATTAAATCAGAGAGAATTTTTTTCAAAAAGGCCTTCAAAAGAAGATAGGCTTCTGTCAAAGCACTTGATTACTTGCCTGGGGTAAAAGATAAGACCCTATTGCTAAAGATACAACAGGCTTCTGACACACAACATCCAGAGACCCTACTGGAGTCTGGAATGCAGCCAGTTCCCAGATGCTTAACCCACATAGTGCTGGGAAGCACTACATGAGCTCCCAGGGGAAATAGGCCACCGATGTTGCAAGAAAGCAGGGGATACTGCTATATGACAGCACTTTTGCTCATCTCTCCACCCACATCCTCTGTGGTTTCACCTGGACCCTAGATTCTTCTCCTTTCAGGGAATCAGCTATCATTTCTGGTCTTGTTGGTAGAATTACATTGTCCATGGTTCTTGCTGCCTTCTGAAAAATAAAAGCAGATCCTCCAGAAGAGACTGAGATGAGAATAGATGAAATGAGATAAGCCTTGTCGATTTGGCAAGATTGTCATGTGTGTAGTTTCTCTTTAGGCCCATGGTTAGTGGAAGCTTCCCCTTTGAATCTAGATTCTTGGTCTCCATAGAAATTTGACTTAGATTCATTGCAGTTCTAACTATGGGTTCCTTTCCACTGTGCAAATGACTTAGCCAGAAAGCCCTTGATTACCTGCCTAGGTTGAGTGCCACTATTGCAGAGGTGTGTACATCTTGTCCAGGTGAAAATACAGAGGAAGGTGGAGAGATGAGTAAAAGTGCTGCTTCCACAATGAACCTGATCATCTGGGCAAGGGTGAAGACGTCAGATACTGTGGATACTCAAAATGTTCCAATGAAGAAATCTAGAAGCTGCTAAGAGCTCAACACCAAAGTAGACTTAAAACTCATCCACGATGGCTCAGGGACTGCAGAAGAGGGCACAGAAAGATTGTAACAGCCAAAGTGGGGTATTTCTAAAGGGATTGTGCCACTCCAATGACTAACTCTTAAAAGATTAGCACAGTCTTCAATCCCCATTAGAGAATACCAGTAATACCACTGAAGAGGGCCTACAGTGGAATGAGGGCAGGGAGGAGAGAAACGGAGGTACCAGCATACAATTTGTGTACACAAAGTCTCTACTTAATAATAATTTTTTAGGCATTTAAAAAATGTGATATAAACCAGGCATGGTGGCAACATGCATTTAATCCCAGCACTAAAGAGGCAGTGGTAGGAGGATCACCATGAGTTCAAGGCCACCCTACACACCCTACACTACACAGTGAATTCCAGGTCAGTCTGGGTTAGAGTGAGACCCTACCTCTAAATACCAAAATAAATAAATAAATAAAATGAAATATATGATACAATCTTTTCCCTTTATTGCTGGTAATGATTATGGTATAATTATTGGAAATTACCTCTAGAAAGAGCAGTGTGCTGCATGGAGCTACCTCATCCTGCCTTGTGGAAGGAGCTGTGTGTCTCTGCAGCAATGAAATTGCAGTGTATTTATAGTTGGTAAATTGGCAAATGTTAAGTACTGGCACACTGCTGGTTATCTGTTAGTTTATTATCTATTATCACAACTCACAGGGGTTGACTATTGATTTTAGGCACTCTCATTTATTTGATAAAGGTAAATAAAGGTTTGTACTTTTAACAGTTTTGTTGTAAATTAAGGCCACCCGGAGATTACATAATGAATTGCAGGTCAGGCTGGGCTAAATCGAGAGCCTACCTCTACAAACAAAACCAAATAAACAAACAAAATTTGATTAGTCCAGTGATGGGCATTTGGGTTGATTCCAATTCCTCACTATTATGAATTGAGCTGCTATAAACATGGTTGAGCAAATGTCTCTGTATTTTGACAAGGAAACTTGGGGGTAGATGGCCCGTAGAGGGATAGCTGGGTCCACTGGTAGCTCTATATCCATCCTGTTCAGGAGCCTTCATACTGCTTTCCATAGTGTTTGTATGAGTTTGCTTTCCCACCAGCAGTAAATGAGAGTCCGTTTCTCCCCACATCCTCACCAGCATCTATTGTTGGTATATTTTTTAATGATTGCCATTCTGACTGGAGTAAGGTGGAAACTCATTGTTGTTTTGATTTGCATTTCAATGATGATTAATTCAATGATGATTAATTAAAGCAAATAATGATAATTGAACATTTTCTCAAATGGGAGTTGGCCATTTGTATTTCTTTCTCTGTGAATTCCCTGTTGAGTTCAGTTCCCCATTTTGTGAGAGGGTTGTTTGATATATATATATATATATATATATATATATATATATATATATATATATATATATATATATATATATATATTATTTTTTGAGTTCTTTGTTCTAGACATTAGACCTCTATCTGTATTGTAGCTGGCAAAGATTAACTCCCAGTTTGATGGTGGTCTATTGACTTTGAGTATGGTATGCTTGTCTGTACAGAAGGTTTTTAGCTTGATGATATCCCATTGACTAAGTGATTGTTGCACTTCCTGGGATAAGGGAGGTTTGTTCAGAAAGTTTTTCCCTATTCTTATCTCATAGAGAGTTCCCCAATTTTTTCTTCCAGGGTTTTCAGAATTTCGGGTCTTAGGTTGAGGTCTTTGACCCATTTGGAGTTGATTTTTGTGTACGAAGAGAGAAGAGGTTCTAGTCTCATTTTCTTGCACTGGATGAATGTATATCAAAGTTGTGTTACCTATACTATGGAATTATATGTAGTCAAAAGGAAAAATGTCATAATAAATTTAAAGAAAAATGAACGGACATGGAGAAGATCATTTTTAGCCACCACACACAAGAGCAGAGACTCAAGAGCTTCACATTTTCTCTCATAGGTGGTTCCTAAGCATGTTAAACCTAAACATTAAGAAAATCCATCAGTGAATGGAGAGTTTGTAAAAGGGGATGGAAGGAATTGGGGGAGGATGGGAGGGACAATGGGAGAGTAGGAGGAATCATACAGTAATCTAAACTATTAAAGAATTGACACCATAAAACCGTAGCATTTATATAGTAAGCTCCTGAGGAAGCTGAGGGCACCACATCATTCAAGGGGCCATGAACAGAATGGGAGGAAGCATAACCTCAAGAATAATTGCTCAGGCCTGCATCTCTTCATCCTAGTTATTGGTTCCTTCTCACACTGAGCTGTTGATCCCCAAAATGTGACAGACTTCTATCAAAGCTTTTCAATACCTGTCGCACAGCCTAAGGCAAGAACCTATTCTGAAGTAATCACAGAGTGTCTCAAACAACACCAAGAGATCCTGCTAGATCCAGAATGGTAACCAGCTCCCAGATGGTAGCATATGTAGCACGGGAAGGTGATGCACGAGATTCCAAGGGAAAATGGTCAATGATATTTGGAGAAAGCAGAAAACACTGATATACAATACAGACAGTTGTTAAAAGAGTGCTGAATACATGGCTATATGGAAGAGACCAGCAAGTCAAGAAATGCTCACCTGTGCAATAGTGACACTCAACCGAGGAGGGTAATCAACGGCTTAATAATTGGCTAAGAAATCTGCTTAGTGACAAGGATCCCTTAACAGGAACTGGGATCCATGGCATAATCCTATTGGGACCAAGATCTAGGGCTCCTAGGTGAATTTCCCACTACCAAAGAGCTACAGAGAGGCTATACCAATTAGGAGCTAGCCAAAATAGCAATGTTGTGTTATTTAACCTATATTGATCTCACTCACTGATGGAGATTCTGTTTGTTTTTCACAAGGCATGAGAGAGTCGGGGACAACTCAATTCCACCAACAAGACATTGGATGATGGCTGACATCTCAGCAGGAGACAATCTACACCTAACCTTCACACAGGGCCCAAATGAAACCTATGAGAAACTGACAGGACAAACAGGAGACCAATCACCACAGCAAGTCTGATAACCCATTAAAGGTCAATGGAGAGAGATACCAAAGATACCCAACACAACCCAGGGCAAATATTCAGAGATATTTAAGATCTCAACAACAAAGCAGGCTCAAAACTCATCCACTATGACTCCAGTAACTGAGTGAAAGAGCTGGCAGAAAAAAATGTAAGAGCCATGGTTGGGAAGAATATCCAGAGATATCACCCTCCCTCCCCACCTCAGCAACAATACACAAGGGGGAATAAAAAAAAAAGAGAACAAAAAACCAGCTACCTCTGATGCAGTTCATAACCTCCAAAACCTATGGACAGATCCAGTATGCGCACCAAGGAAGGACCCTAGTTGATAGGGGAGGGAAACAGGAACACATTCACAAGATTTGCTCATACAATGCATATACTTATTCATAATTAAGATATTTAAAAATTCTAGAAATTAATGAAAGTGATACCATAATATACCATATCATCAAGATAGTACTAAAATAAACATTTAAAACCATAATTGTGCACAATAAAAAAGTCTGAGAGGTAGCAAATAAAACAGTGATGCAACATAAATTATAGAAAAGCAATAACCTGCCAGTCTCAAACACAGTAGATTGCAAGAAATAATATTAGGGAAGAAATTAATGAAATAGAGACTAAAAGAGAATACAAAATTGACCAAAGGGTTGGTTCTTTGAAAAAGTTAACAATATTGATAAATCTATAGCAAAACTAACCAAAAGGATGAGAGAGAATACACAGTTAAGTAAAATTAGTAATGAAGATTATTAAGGAATATCATGAGGCCTTATATCCCAGAAAGCCTAAAATCCTACATGGGAAGTATGAATTTCTAAATGCATATTACCTACCAAAAATCAAACAAGAAAATATAAAGAGTTTAAGATTAGAGCAACTTTCTTTTGTTTCTTTATTAAGTTCTGATATCATAATAATAATGACTTCATAGAATTAGTTGGATAATGACCTTTGCTTTCTATTTTCTCCAACACTTGGAGAAATAGTCATGTTAGATTCTCCTTAAGGTTTTGACAGAATTTGACAGTGAATCTATGTAGTCCTTTGCTTTTCATTGTGGGACAAAGTAACATTGTTTGAGAATATTATAGTGAAACTTACTTCTTTGTGATACAATTAAGACAAATAAAATTAAAGATTAAATAGAACTCTATAAGAGGATCACATGCCACACCAAACAGGTATTGTTACAGTGATGTAAGGATGGTATTGACAATCAATACATGTAAATCAATACATATGATAATATGATCCAAGAATATGTTTAAGAACAGAGATTACCTGACCCTCTCAAGCAATGTCAGACAGGCTTTCATCAGAGGTAAACATTCATCTATGATTAAAACATAGAAAGAAGTTATATATAGAAGTAAAATTCATTAATAAAACATTGGTATCTATATTCAACAATCCCACAGTCAATTCCAGAAGGGATAAAAAAACTGAAAGCCCTTCTTCTAAATTCCTGAATCAGACAAGAATGCCCACTCTCTCTACTCTTACTCAATTGATTGTTCAAAGTCTTAGAAGAGCAATAAGATCAAAGAAATGACTGGAATGCAAATAGGAAAGGAGGAATTCTGATTATCCAATTTGCACATGACATAATCTTATACTTTAAAGAGCCTAAGAAACTCTACCAGAAAGTTTTTCAATATAGCAAAGTATTTTAGCAAAGGAGCATAATGTAAAATCAACATACTCAAATAGGCAACTTTTATATATTCCAATAAAGGAATTAATTAAAGCGTGATCACAGAGAGGAAATCCTATTCACAATAGCTTTAAAAAGTTACCAAAGCAATCCACATTTTCAATGTAATTCCATTGAAAATCCCAATGATAACCTTCATAGAACTAAACACAAAACTCCACCATTTATAGGAAGCACAAAAGCCCAAATACCTAATACAATCCAGTAGATTGAACAATGCTGGAGGTATCGCAGAAAGGAAACACATTAAAAAAATTATTGCCATGAAAACAGACATATTGGGGCAATAGACAAGAACAGAGGATCCAGAGGTAAATCCATGCAATTACAACTGCCTGTATTAGTCAGGTTTCTCTAGAGAAAACAGAATTGACAGAATGGATTGTAGTAAAATTGCAGAAAGAACAGTTTCTTTTTAAAATGATTCTATATTACTGAATTTTCACACTTAGAATAATCAAATTAAATCCAAGTTCTCAAATGAATGAGCCACAAACTTTAATGTAGAATCTGAAACATGGAAGTTGGTAGGGTTTTGGAAAGATCCACAGAGCAAATAAGTATTATTTGAACAAGACTTTCATAAGACAGGGATTAACACCATCCTTGACAAATGGGGTTACACAAAATTAAGAAAGTTTATACAGCAAAGAAAAATATCACTAGGGTAAAAAGAACCTATGGATCAGGAAAATTCTCTTTGTCAATGAACATCAGACAGGACGTTAATATACAGTATATGTAAAGACCTCCAAATGTTCGTTAAACACCACAAAAATAATCATCTGATCAATGCATGGGCCAATGAGCTTAATATACAGTCCTCAATTATTTTTTAAATGGCCAATCCATGCTTTAAGAACAGTTTAACATTCTTATTTGGGAAATAAAATTAAAACTGCATTGAAATTTCACCTCATTTCCTTCAGATTGGCTATCATCAAGAAAAAAATGTCAGCAAGTATTCGTAAAGAGATAGGGAAAGAGGAAACTTTATTCACTACTGGTGAGAATGCAAACTTGTGGAGCTACTATGAAAATCAGTACAAAAGTTTCTCAATATGCTCTAAAACTATACCTGCTATATGATCCAGTCACACCATTCTAGTGTACATACTGACACACAGGAAAGTAAGTCATCATATCACAGGACTATGCATACATTCATGGTTATGGCTTCACTGTTCACAACAGCCTTTGTGTCTATCAACCAATGGATGCATGAGGTAAATGCATAACACACGCTTTCACACATACACACACCCACACACACATAATTTTGCAGCCATTAAGAAAAAATATAATTAGTGTATTTGCTAGAAGATGGAGACAATGAAATTATATGCCAAATGAAATTAGCCCAACTTGGAAAAATACTGCTCATTTTATGTCATATGTTGAAATTAAGTTTCAATTTATGTGTGTATGTTTATATATGTGTGATTGTAGGTAATGAAACAAGAAAGAGGATCATGAGAGGGGAGGAAGAGATGATAAAAGAGGAGGAAAATAGAGAGTGTAAAAGAATACAAGCACTAGAAAGAGAGAGGGGCCTACTGAAGGTAGAAAGGGAATTAATTTAAGAGGGGAGGCAGAGTGGAGGGCAGGGCATGATGGAAACAAAAGAGAGCAATCCATAATACAGATGAAGAAGCCATGACAAAACAACTTGCTTTGTATCCTAACCTAAAATTAAATTTTAAACAACTTAAATGAAATTGAAAAACTAATGTTAACTTGGAATTAATGTTAAGAAAATAACGAAAGAAAATCTAAAGTATTTCAATGTCTCTCCTTAAACCAATTATAATTTCTCTTTAAGACAATATTATTAAAAAGCATCCTACTACATATTTAAAATGTCAGGATGGAAACTTCTTATCTATAAAGCTGTTCTTGAAAAATGTCAGGGAATTCTTATGAAAAAATATGACTTCCATATAATTTACCCAACCATTCTGGGATATTTACTCTAGAGTAATATTTATGTCTTCACCAACACACACACACACACACACACACACACACACACACACACACACACACACACTTATTATTCTGACCACATTTTTAGCCAGTTGTAGTAGTTTCACATACTGGGATGAACCTCCAAACAGGCAGAGTTTAGAGGAGGAAGGGATTTTTTTCAAGTGTACAGATACAGGGGAAGTTCCATCAGTGGTGGAAGAACCTCCTTGCATACATCTAAGTAAGAAGAAATAAGAAATCATCCCTAAAAACCAAGAGCAGCAAGCTTGAGCAGGCAACAGACAGCAGGAATAGCACCAGAGTTCAGACTGCTCTGCAAAACTTTGGTCTGGAAATCAGATCAGCCCCAAATACACTTTAGGGCTGGACCTCAGGATCTTCCCTCAGTGACACCTGCTTCAGCCAAGTGGCTGGAGACACAAGTTGAGAGCTTTAATAAAGCAGGTGAATCTATGGTGGACATTCATTCTAACTACCACACCAGTAAAAGCTAATAAGAACTTTACGGTTAAAGATATAAATGGTTCTGAGGTGTTATTTTTATATGATTTTATAGTTGTCCTTTGAATTTTCACAGATCATTGAATATAATCATTAAAATAAATGAAATTTCCCAAACCATGAATTTTTAGTAGAATATTAATATTTTTGACTAAATTTATAATCAAACTTTTTTATTCATGAATATCACTCTATTTAGGACTGTCCTTTGGGATTATGAAATAAACACCTCAATTCTCTAAAATGTAGCTTTCCAGATTTCTTTTTCATAGATTTGAAATACTATAGGCAACAGTCTATTTTTATGCAAACTCCAAATTTATTAGATTTATCAAAGGCATGGCAAAATCAGGTCAAAAAACTATTGTGATATTCAGTGTCATAAGGAATCATTTCCAAAGAAATTAACACCTATGTCTTTTGTAGAAGATTCTACTCATGGTCCACATATACAGCTGTGGTGGTTTGAATAAGAAATCCCCATAAACTCATAAATTAGACCTCAGCGGGTGACAATTCAGGATATGGAGGCTTGCTGGAAGTGGCGTGTCACTAGAGGTAGACGTAGGGATGTTATAGCTTGTCTTTCTCATGCCAGAGCTCAGCTCACTCTCTTGCTGCTTTTTGCTAGCTACTAGGGCAAGAAGTGAGTGATAGCCATCATCCTATCTCCTCCATGCTGAAACTTCTTGAGATTGTAAACCAAAATAAACACTTTCCATCCCTCAGCTGCTTTTGTTTGGGTGCTTTGTCCCAGCAAAATACAGGTAACTACAATAGCATTGACAGGAGTTCCTAACGATTGTGTCATCTAGTGCTGTCATAGTTACCTTAGTATGAGGCTGTGGAAATCATCCAACAGTGCTTTTCTCTGAGTGTATCTCCATCTTACATGGTGCATGGTATCCTAAGAAATAACTCCATTCATGTCTCTGAAGGATATTTGCATTTTGCATAGATAAAAACCTATAAAAGTTACTTTTCCTAAGAATGCTTAATCTCGATTATCTAAATTATATTCATGTTAAGAAAGAAAATTGGACCAATGTAACAATCTACTCAAGTATAATTCTAAGTATTTTAATTGTATTGTGAAGCAGTGAGGCCTCATACTCACACAGAATCTATCAGGAAGAAGGAGATTATACCAGTATTTTGAGGAATGGAAAGAAGGTAATCCAAACATCTTTTGAAAGATTATTAATGATCAGCAGTCCTATGAATAGATTCCACTCAGCATGGGTGCCAGTCCATGTGTTCTGGGATGGGATTTTTTTTCGCATTTTTTTTAGTTTTGTTTTTATTTTATTATTATATGTCCTTATTTTGAATAAGTATATACAGTGTATGAGCAAATCTTTTGAATGTGTCCCTGTTTCCCTCCTCTCTGTCTCCTACCCACTGGAAATGTCATCTACTGCAACTAAACTTGACACCTTTACGGACTTTTCATCAAATTAAAGAACTTCGACATATAGATGAAAGGCCAGGAGTTAAAAAAAATAAAGGCTAAGTATGGAGCCTTCTCTAAACTTTCTCAAAATATGACCTTGGAAGTTAAAAGAAACTGCAATGAAAATCATTCTAAACTATCTAGTTTTAAATACCAGAAAGTAATTTCATTCCACACAAGCTCAGAAATCTTGGGCTTCCCTTCACTGGAAACTAGATGCATTAGAAGTAATTCAAGAAGGTAAACATATCCATGGCAACAGAGGCCTTGATAGAAATCACAGTATCCATTTGAAAAGATATTATCTACTGGCTGGCTGTTTGCTTTCCTGTTGGAAATGAATCACTAAATTGCAAACACAAGTGCAATCTACTTGATTTCCTAATTTACAGGTATGGAATATAAGAAATATCAGAGGCCTTGGATAAAATCTGTCACTCATTCACCTGGTCAAGAGGCCAAGTTTCACCAATGTAAATGCTAAATATGCGAAGGAGGTGAGATTCGGAATCTTTATCTTCTTAGAGATGAGATACCCTAACCCCAAGAAGCCTGTCCCTCTGGGGATTTACAGACCCTCAATTCAGAGCCTGCTTGCTTTTCCGAGTTCTAACCTGAAAAGTTGAACTTTTCCTTTATTTTTCTTCTTTGGAAGCCAGTTGGATTCCAACACATGTTTTACTGGACACAAAGCTTCATTCCTGGAAACTTTGCAGTCACAGCTCAAGCCCCAGATCGAGCCATCCCCTCTGTCTTTCAGGGAACCCTACCAATCTCTGAAGACGTTCTGTACATTTTTCTCTATGAATTCTACCATTTTACTGTTCACTTACAAGTGTGCATTATGTAATTTCTTTTTGGCCTGTGATTGGAACCTGAGAGCCACTGGCTCACAATGGCCATGGCTATAGGTGAAATTTCAGGTCCCATAGCCACACATGCTGAGCCCTCCTGGACCAAGAAAGACCCCACTGTTTTCAAAATCTGCGGGGAATTGGGGATAACAACTCATTGTTTGCCCACTAAATGTTGTAACTCATTATGGACAATAAATTTTAAAAAATTAAAAAAAAATAAAAAAAAATCTGCAACACAGTGCAGAGCATAACACCATCTTTAACTTGGATTATCCAGACTCTAACCAGTAAGAAAATAATTTTCTCTTATTTATAAGTCACCCGGTATCAGTTACTTTGTTATAGAAGCAGGAATGGATTAAACAATTCATTATAATAACAATTCACAATGGAGAAAGTAACTAAAGGGGTAACAGGGCTATTAAAATTATGAAAATTATTCCTTTCTACTCTGATTATTTTCATGAAGGCAGCTCACTGAGGGCTCTCCCGTGACTTCACTAAAAGGGCATATGAACCCAAATTGGATTTTTCAGATGTTTTATGTGTTAATTTTATTTTGATTTAATTTCATATATCTTAAATAATTTCAAATAAAACATCTTTCTAATCAAGGTACAATTTTGAAATGTCATCTTTCTAAAAGTAAGAGATAATTAACAGAAGTATTCACTTGAAATCTAAAATTCTGGTGGCATGATCTATACAGCATTTTTAAAAATACTCATGCAAACTTTCTACTATTTTCAAGAGCAGCATTCTGATTCTATTAAATTAAAAAAAAATCCAATTTCTTGACATTCTGAAGCAAATATTGCCCTATTCTGATGCACTTGGTTTTGTGTGCCCAGCCTCCTGCTCTCCTACTCAGGAAGTGATCCAAACTCTACAGAAAATAGCCCATGCAGCAGTGGGGTAGATCCTGACAAGTCATGTAGCTTGACTTAACAGATTAGAGAAGGAAAAGCAGAAACAGAGTGGGTGAAATCTTTCCCCCCAGCAGCCAAGAACATTCCATCACCAGAGGCTGAGCGTGGCCTTTGGGTTTAGTGCTTGGGAGGCCTTTCATTTTACTGCGTATGAATTGTTTTACACAGTTAAGGTCATCAGGTTGATCAGTTTAATTGCTCAGGACACTGTGCTTGTTTTTATGTATTATGCTTATTTTATCTCTTCTTAAGATAAACAATTTGTTCTTAAGATAACAGATAAACCACAGATTCTTAAAGATTTCTGTTGTATATTGATTTATCCTGTGATTGATGTTTGCATGGCTATTTACTCTAAAGTCATTTTTTTAACTTCTCAAATAATATTAAAATGTATGTGGCAGATGGTTAATGTAGTTAAAGTAATGCTCTTTCTTGCTCATAAAATTCATAATGCCTTTGGAATGATTTCCCTTCTTCGGGGGATTTGAACTATGAAAGCTTTTAGAAGGCTAACATGGTGAAATGAGAATTGGCCATTTGTGTTTCCTCCTCTGTGAATTCTCTGTTGAGTTCAGTGACCCATTTTCTGAGAGAGTTGTTTGATATTTTATTATTTAATTTTTTACTTCTTGGTAGGTTCTGCATATTAGACCTTTGTGCATGTTATAGCTGGCAAAGATTATCTCCCAGTCTGATAGTGGTCTACTGGTTCTAAGTATAGTATGTTTGTACATACTATATTGTATTATTGTACTTCCTGGACTATTTGAAGTTTGTTCAGGAAGTTTTCCCTACTCCTATCTAGTGGAGAATTCTACCTACATTTTCTTCAAGGGTTTTCAGAGTTTCAGGTCTTATGTTGAGGTCTTTGATCCATTTCGAGTTGATTTTTGTGCATGATGAGAAGAGTGTGTCTAGTATATATATTACATAAATATAGTACATATATTTATCCAATTTTCCAGCACCGTTTGTTGAAGATGCTATCTTTTTGCCAGCAAGCATTGTTGGCACCTTTGTCAAAGATCAAATAACTGTAGTTACTTGAGTTAAGAGCAGGGTCTTCAATTCTATTCCATTGGTAGGTCTATCTGTTTTTATGTCAATACCATGCTGTTTTTGTTACTATGGCTTTGTAGTATATCTTTAGATCTGGAATGGCAATACCTCCTGGTTATCTGTTAGTTTATCATCTATTATTACAACTAACAGAGGACACTGTTGACTTTTTGTTCACCTTGTCTTTTGGGATCATGTGAAAATACTCTCAGGTCAATATCAAGAGATTTTTAACCTATATTTTTCAGTTTTATGTGTTTTATTTAAATGCTCAATCAATTTTGAACTGATTTTTGAATGTGATTTGAGATTAGGATCTAATTTCCTTCTTCCACATAGGGGAAAAAAAGTTTTCCAAATACCATTTATTAGCCTATCATTGGCCAATCAGATATGATTATTACTGTCAAGGTTAAATGCATGAATTGACTTATAAACTCTACTTGGTTCATATGACAAGAGTTTATGCTAATACCATACACTTTATCTAAAAGTAGTTTGTACTGTTTTTGAAATCAAGTCATGTAATGCTTCCAAATTTGTTTTTCTTGCTAAAATATTGCTTTGCCTCTTCAGTCTTTTACTTTTCAATTTGCAATTTTAGGGTGAAAAAGAGCAATGGGAGTTTTGCATGCAATACACTAAGTCTGCAGATGAATGTGGGAAGTATACTTATTTTGTTAATGTTGAATCTTCACATCCATATGCACTGGATGCTTTTTTTTTTGCTTTTTTATTTGTGTTTTTTTCAAATGCTTTCACCTATGTTTCATAGTGTTCAGTGTCGAGAGCACTCATTTCCTTGCTATTTGATTTTTCAGCTATTTCAGGTTCATAGATATTTTTACTATTTATTTTACATATTTTTCACAGCAATCCTTCTTATTTATGCATGCCGACTTTGGATTCCGAGACTTTGTTGAATTGTACTTAGATATTTTTGTAAAACAGCCTTAGGTTATTCTATATGTAAGTTCATATCATCTCTAAATGTAATCAACTTTATTTCTTTCCCTCCTATGTAACATTTTACCCGTATTTTTGTTCTCTTTTGATTCTCTGGTTAGCTGCCACTGAAAATGTCTTAATTAACAACCTGTAAACCAACAAAATAATAGAAACATCTAAATTCCTTATCTTTCCCATCAGTGATTCAATTGTAACTTTACCTATAAAATTTCAATTTTAAAGTATCTTAATATGGTAGGTAGTAGATAACAGTATGTATGAGTATAATTAAAGAAAACTATTATATTGCTAAGATAAAAGAAGCCACAAAGCAATCAAAAAAATCACTAAAGAGTAAAAGCATGGAAAAATCTGATCTAAGTTGTCACTTATGATAATGAATATAATTGGCTTAAACTTATCTTCAAAAACCAAAAATCTTGCTAATTATCATAAGAAAACTTAATGAAATGATGATTAAAATATATACCTAAAGGAAAATGATGTTGGAGGGAAAAAATGAGTGAAAGAATAAATAAATATTTAGAAGATAGATAGTATGCAAAAGTTCTATTGGAAAAAACTAAACTTCAGAAATGAATTATTAACACCAGTTATTAAAAAGAACAGCTTCAAATAAGAGGCAGTATATTTTCATATATTAATAAGCCTTATAATTTATGCCTTTTTCTAAATATCTATAGAAATTCCATATTATTTTACTGGTGGGGCAATTTGGAAAAGATATTGAGATTGATACCTGCAACATGCATCATACACATATTTTAAAATGAATTCAGAATTATTTGTATATTATTTGCAAAACCTATGATGAAAATCCAGCAAGTTAAGAAGGAGGACAACCACAGGGATATGACATTAAGAAATAGTCAGAAAAGCTGTGGCTAAGATCACTCTTTAAGAAACCTGCATAGCAAGATAGAATCGCTTATGATACAATTATGGAGAACAACATTGCATGGCCAAGATTACAAAGTGAAAACACACAAAGTTCAAAGCAGAAGGCTGAGAGATAAGATTGAAGAAAGGTTAGGAAGTATCCTGTGGTAGTTTGAATGTATGTCCTCCATAGAATCAAGTGTTTCATTAAAGCTTGTAACTTGTGTCTTCAGACAGGTGTCTGGGGATGTCACTGAGGGTATATCCTGGGGTTCAGCCCTAAAGCATCACTGGGGGTGGATCCGATTTCCAGGAAAAATTATGTAGAGAGTTTGAGTTCTAGTTGGGTCCCTGCTGCTTGCTGCCCATTCCAGCTTGTTGCTTTTGTTTTTTGATGTCTGTTTGGTTGTTTCTCTCTGCTTGGGTGATTGGAAATAGCATTTTCTACCATTAATGGAACTTCCATATATATATATATATATATATATATATATATATATATATATATATATATATATATATATCCCTTTTTCCCATAAACTGTGTCTGATTTAGATGTTCCTCTCAGCAATGTGAAGCTATCTACTACAGAAGGTCAAGATGTATCCTAAATATATTGGGAAGACATTGGAGGATGTTTTTCAGGAATAATGTGTAAAACCAAATCATGAATATAGAACAAGGAACACCAACAGGGATGTTTTGGATGTAATGAACGAACGATGGTGATTGCTGGGTTAAAGATCAATTGTGTGAAAGCAGAATAAGGGACATTATAAAGCCATAGATACAGAATGATCAGGGGAATGTTCTAGTATTATAATTAAGGGTTCAATGTTGGTAGATACAAAGTGGGAGGTAAAATGGTAAATGGAAATCAATAGTGTTTACCTTGAATGAGAAAATCTATCCTGCACATTCATAATAGATAGGCAAAATGAAAATGCCCATGAAGGGGACATGCCCACTGATTTTACTGATAAACACAGTCATAGGTGAGATTAATTCAGGCAGAAGTATGAGGAGAAAAGAGCTGAGAATTTGCCATGATGTAATTATGGAAAGGTTTGTCAAAAGATAAACCAAAACTGGAAGACGATATATTTAAGTGGTTCTATCCAGAAGGAAATCTATTCAATATATGCAATAATATATATATATGTATATATATAATTTATTTATTTATTTGTTAGCAAGGAGAGAGAAGGGGAGAGAATGGGAATACAAGGGTCTCTTGCTGCTACAAACGAATTCCAAATGCATGTGTCACTTAGTGCATCTGGCTTTGTGTGGGTAATGGGGAATTGAGGCCAGGACATCAAGCTTTGCAAGCAAGTGCTTTAACCACTGAGCTATCTTTCCAGCCCTAAAATTAACATTTATGGTGCACATTTTCCACAAAATATTTAGATCAATACAAAATATGATTATGCATATTAAATCTCTACAAGGGACTAAATGTATTTTTTATATTTTCCAACAGAAAGAACAAAAATGTATTCAGTTAAACAACATGATAACCTAAGCACAAAAGATGTAGAAAAAGACATGTTTAATGTTATTATTGCTATTAGTTAAAGGTTAAGAAGTTGTATTTTTCATTGTAAATATCAGCAAGAAAATGTATATTAGATGCAATTCTGGAAGATTTATTGCTAGAAAATTGAATCATTTAATTAATAAAATATTAAAGGAAACTTTATATAGTTGGATATGTGAAGAAAATCCTTTTAACTAATAACCAGAGAATAAATATAAAATAGAAAATGCCCACATTTAACAAATGTCCAAATACTGTTTACAATGAGTTTTAGGTAAACATTCTCAAATAGTAATAATCATGCAAACATATTTCCTAGACTATAACATTAAAATGTTTAAAGACCATAAAATTAAACAATCTTTTGTGATTCAAAATCCAACTTTTAAAGTAAGTGTTCAAAGGCCAAGTTAATAGTAATTGTTATTTTTTATCACATTGACAAATTAAAAAGTTTATTTAAGGTAACAAAGTGAAGTGTTTAATTTTACTATAGCATATATAAATTATGTAATTGGGTAAATTTTTTCAAGTATTAAAATTTTCACAATATGATGCCGATTATAAATCAGCATTCTATTGCACATGAAATATCAGCTCAGTTTTATAATGTATATATTATATACATATACCAACATGCAAATGATCACATATTCTTTTTAATGCAAACTTGCAAAGCCAAGAATTGCTATCTAAGCTTGATAAGATCATAGAAATATTCATATAATTCTCTGTGTAATATCATTCATAAATATTTCACAAAGAACTGATCTTTAAGTTTAGAAGTTGAGAACACAGATATTAAGAATGTAGATTTATAAACAATGAGCTGTATTTTAGAAGTGAGTCGGTGTGAAGCTCAATAAATGCAGGAGGAAGAACGTAAATTTAATGTGACCTATGTAAAAATTTAAATGGGTTGCAGCTCATTGTGATGGAGCTTTGAAGGTGGAACATTGAAGCAGTGGTTTAACATTTTCTCCCATGACACTGATAAGGATCTCACAAAGTTGTTTATAATCACTTTATTGCATTCATCAGCTGAGACTAATTATAACTCAGATGAAAATCATCCTTGCAGAGTGCATTCTAAATATTAATAAACATAAATAATGCAAGTTTACTATTAAAGCAATTCAAAACAACAAACAGAACCCACAGGGAGTTCCTTAAAATTAATCTGGTTCCACATAAATTCTGTCTTAAAATGTTCAAAGCAACAAAATCCCATATCACAGGGTATATTATTTTTGTTCCTTTTTTTAAATTTTATGAGACAAAACAATAGATGTGAGTGGATGGATGCTCAGGAAGTATTCCGTAATAACAGGGAAATGGAGCTGATTTAACCCTCATCTGGGGAATCCAAAACAGAAATAGATGCTTATGAAGCTGGCTTTCTAAAATTCTGCAATATTTTTTCTTATGATCTTTCTTTATTTTTACATTGTCAGTAAAGGACAAATATGAAGGATCTAAAAACACAACTTCATAAATTTGTGCATTTATTTATAATAACAAGCTTCAAATTTTGGATAAACTTACCTTTTAGTACTCAAAGCTTTTAGCCTTTTTTAAATATTTTATTTATTCATTTTTCAAGCAGAGATACAGAGAGAGAGAGAGAGAGAGAGAGAGAGAGAGAGAGAGAGAGAGAGAGAGAGAGAGAGAGAACCAGAGCCACCACTTTGTGGGTCTGGCTCATGTACTAGGGAATTGAACCTGGGTCCTTAGGCACTGGAGGCAAGTGCCTTAACCACTGAGCAATCTCTCTAGCCCAGCTTTTAGCTTTTAAAACAGCTTCCTATTCTAATTTAGGACAGAGATATTTTTCTTGTTCTGGATTTCAAAGTCTTGTATCAAATATCCAAAATGTGAACTGGGTGTGTTTGTACACCCATTTAATCCCAGCACTTGGGAGCTAGAGATTGGAGGATCTTTGTGAGTTCAAGGCCACCCTAAGACTACATAGTGAATTCCAGGTAAGCCTGTGCTAGAGTGAGATTCTACCTCAACCCACACCCCCCAAAAATATCCAAAATGTCTAGTTTAAGATCTTGGAAAATTAGCATTTTTTGTTGATATCTGATAACTTTCCTCCATTAAATATTATGAGCATGAAATGAAATATATTTAAAATATAGGGCATACCTCATGAAGGTCATTTTTTTCTTCCTTGTCTCTGCATGACAGAGTAATTTATTTCTAGGCATGTTCTGTATTGTAGGAATCACTGAATTTGAAGATACATGTGGATAGCAGTTTCAAATCTGACACTTAATATGCAATTTCACTTTTAGCATCTTTACTCAGCTCATTTGGTAGACTTTTATTAACACTTGAAGAAGCTACACTACATACAACTGCAAAGATCTAACAAGACAACGATTTGAAAGTACTTATAAAATCTAAAATTGAATTCAAAGGATAATGTCTATTATAAATTCTACACATTAATTATATATACTACTACTGGAGTTATAAAAGGCCAGAAATTTAGCCACCTCATAAAATCACATACTTCCTTTCTTAATGTATTAATATGTAATAAAAATAATTATTTAGTATTTTGCACGGAGTGACTTTACATAAAATGATACATTTATGTGCATATAGATATTTGCATGAATATGTGTGTGAGTGGTGTGTGTGTGTGTGTGTGTGTGTGTGTGTGTGGTATGTTTGTGGTGTGGTGGATTCTTGTCTGCATTATGTGTGGTGTTGTGTGTGTTATGTGTGTGGTGGTGTGTTTGTGGTGTGTTGTGTGTTATGTGCTTGTGTGTGTAGTATGTGTGATGTGGTGTGTGCAGTGTTGTGTATGTTGTGTGTGTGGGTGGTGTGTGTGATGTGGTTTGTGTAGTGCTGTGTGGGTTGTGTGTGTGGTGTTGTGTGTGTTCTGTGGTGTGTGTGGTATGTGCTATATGCCTTTTCATGGGCAGACACTACATGCACCCAGGTCCAGAGGTCCTAGGAGAACACCAGCTATCTTCCTCTCTTTTGCCCATTTGCTTACTTACATGGAAATGGAGTCTCTCACTGAACACAGAGTTGCAATTTTTTTTGAGCTCCAGCAATTCTCTGGCCTGCACTCAGTGAAGGACTGAGGTTGCAGACATGAGGGCCATTCCCAGCTGTTGTAAGTATTGTGATGAGAACTTGAACTCAGGATGAATTAGGTCATCTAAGTCATTATGCCACCTCCCCAACCTCAGAAATAAAATCCTAACAAAATAAGACACTCCCAACAATTAAAATCCTTGTTTCCTTGACTGGCTGTGTGGCATAAATCGATATTTATAACTGCCTTCTACTACTATTCTGACTTCTATCTCAGAATAAAGATTTCTTAAAAGTCTCCTAAGACATAAGCATTTCCCTCCATGCATGGTGCATACATGTATTTTTAGAGGTGTATAGAACTAAGGACATAAGGACCTTAAGCTGAAGAGGGTTAGGCAGCAATACAAGATAAACAATGGAGTTGGAATGGGAATAATTTTCTTTTTATTCATACAAATTCAACAAAATCCACCCCAGTTCCTTGCAGATTAGATGGCAGAGGACCATGCCAGGAATCTCGGGTAGAATTTCTTCTTTGGCGCTCTATGACTCCACAGCATTGATTGCTTCTTTACCCTTTCCTGTTTATGGAATTCTGTGAGCATTTCTCCCCTGCACTAGGAATGAAAGGAGCATTTACCCATGTATTCAATTATGTACTGAGAATGTTTCTTTCAACATATTTTTCAAGATATACTAAGTGAATCCAACCTAAAAGTTTCAACTTGTCATTTGTCAAAGTAATCAATATGCAGAGATAATTCATTTTAATAAATACATTAGATGCTGTATTCACTTTACTATAACTTCCACAAAACATAGAGAAACTATCACCTTACAAAAGCATTTCAAAATTAAAAGACAGTAAACAGAAATAGATTTATCCTTAAAAAGAGGCAATTTCAGTACATATTGTGAGGATTAATCATTATGATTAAAACTAGGTATTGAGTTGGGCAATCAAAGCAAAATAGAAATATCAAGAGAATTAGTTGTCAGGCCTATGCTGCTCACAATTGCCAAGATCCTCTCAATTAATGTTTCTTTATTCGCTCATGGAAAAATGGAACAGAAAGAGAAACACTGAAAACATTCATTTTTATTACTCTTATCTTTCAGGAACTTTAAAGTACAAATAGAAAGGAGAATATGTGCAAAGTCCTTTCTCTCAGAGAGAGAAAATAGAATAAGAATAATAGGCATAAGCCTGCATTTTGATCACTCTGATCCTCACAAAAAAAGAACTTTACATTGATGACATATTTGAAGGTGAATAGTGTGATCTTAACTATCAGCATGCAAATGTGCCTTTATTTTATTAGCATTAAATAAATGAAACTGGAGAAAAACTTGAGTGATCCAATAACTTTTTGTGGTTAAACCATTCAAAACAGATGGTTATCTTTTTTTATTTTTAAGAATACAAACAGCTATGTATGACGTTATTTTATAACCTGGGTGGTCAAGAATGAGCTAAACCCTATCCTCCTTAATTAACAAGTGTCCAAAAACAAACTAAAAGGCTCAAATATCAAGTGTTCTGTTAGATAATATTTGAAACAGATTTTCAGCAGATACTTTGTTACCATTTGGATGTAAATACAATGAAGAACAGATTCTTTCTGTCAAATTCAACCAGATGTTACAGCTTTTCCAGAAATGTTTCATATATTTTTGTTTCAAGTACTTTAGGAATTCAAAATTAAAATTAATACAAATTTTTTGCTAAGTTCCACCATAGTCATTAACAAATAAATGTCTACAGCAATGATTTCTGAGATCCAAGGAGTTGCATAATATCTTGCATACTTTGTTATTTTTAATCTTAATGTAATATCATGAATTCATAATAGTGTCCAGGAAAAGGTAATTATATATTATTTTAAAAATATTTCAGAGCCACATGTATCTATATATGAGCTAATCAATTACTGTACTATGCAAGAGTACTTAAGCATGTCAAGATAAGAAAACTGAAAGGATTAATGACATTTGAAATAATGCTAACATAGTTGTGATTTTTGCCATATTCATTTTTACACACAAACACACACACATATATATAAAATCAAAAACATTTGATGACCTTAATGTGTGTGATATGTAGACATTTTCATAGCGAAAATAATGAAATGATTTAATAATACCCTGATCATTTTTAGTATTAAATAAATATTTTAAACATGCATTTCAAGAAAAATTATATCTTTATTCATTTCTCTGCAGGTTTTTGTATAGAAAAAGTAAGAAACAGATATTGACGATTAACTCCTCTTACATTTTCAAGTATCAGTATTAAAACATGCACCATGGGCCATGTGATATAACTCATAACTATACAAGCATGATATCCTGAACCCACATCAAATTCTAGATATGTTGGTGTGTACCTATAATCTGAGGGTCACTGGCTAGTCAGTCTGAATTGAAGAACTGTAGGCTCAGAAGCAAGCTTCTTTGAAAGAATGAGGTAAAATGTGCTATGAAATAAATTCAAGTGTTATATGAAATACATTCAATGCCAAACTCTGGCCGCTACACATCTGCACACACAAGTGCAAACACACATATACAAGCACACATATACATTCATATGCCAGAAAAGAAAAAGAAATGTGTTATAAATGAGGGTTATTTTCCTTATTAAAAGATACAGGTATAAAAGTTAATTTATTCCATGGTAGAAATGTAGGTACATTTTAGTTTTACATTTCTATCAAATTTTTGCATTTTAAGCACTGTTCTTAAATCAAAATAAATATGATTTATTCTATTTTATCCAACAAAGACAAGCCCAAAAAGTAAGTGGTATCAACTTCCAGTACACATTAAACTTTAAAACAAGAACAACCAAAAACAAACCTCTAATTTGAGTCACTCACACAAATGCATATATAAGTGCATGTTAGCTTAAAAGTTAAGATAGAACAAAAAGATATTAATACAAGAAATAAAGCCAACAGAGAGAATGCTAGTCCTTATAGAAATTTTCAAAAAATAGTCAGCACTAAAAATATGTGAGTCTTACAGAAAGATATAATCAATGTTTAGGCATGGGTAAACATTCTGAGAAAGAGTCATGGTTTTTGACATCTGGACCACAGACAGAAAAGCGTAGTGCTGGATCTTAATAACTAAATTTCTGCATCACATTCTTCCAAGCTGGAAATTCATAAAGGAGGTTCTACATCATAAAATGAATAATTCTTACCAATATTGTAGAAAAGAGAAATATCCACTGGTAGAAATGGTTAAGGGGATAGATTAAAAATATGGTAAATGCTTATTAATTCTTTATGTTCTATATGATATCAAATGGATGTAAAGAAACAATCAATATTAAAGACAAAAATGTCAAGGTAAGATAGTCAGAAAAAGTATTTTTTTTTCATTTCAGGTCTAAGGCAAATTAAAATCATAAGGTAAGAAAAGTCTCTGGGAAAAGTGAGGAAAATATCTCAGGGTAATGTTTAGATGAGGTGATAATAAGTAAATCTAATAAATTCAGAAAGTTTCAGCAATCTATTACACAGTAAAAACTTTTTTAAAAACTCAATCAGTAAAGTATATGACTGACATGCATGAGGACCTAGAGCCCACATAAAAATTCTAGGTGTTGTCATATGTGTGTATATAATCCCAGCACTAAAGTGGGGAAGACAAGCATTCCTAGGGCTTGGCTTACTGGCCAGCCAGAATAGACTAACTGGTGAACTTTAGGCCAATGAGAGGGCCTGTTCCAAAAATGATGGTTGTTGTCTAAGAGGAATGACACTCAAGATCATCCTACAGTCTTCACAGGTACAAGCACAGCACATACACATTTACATTATAAACACACATTAAAAGTGTGTCATAAGTGACTTATATTGTGTACATTTTTGGAGAATGAGAGACTTGGTACCTGGAAGAGGATATCTAGATAGAATACTTCCTTTTAGATAGGGAAACAATATTGTATAAGTCTCACGGTTAAACAGTGATAATATGAACCTAATAACTGAATCCTTTACCAATGTTGTAGTCAACTTACTCTGTTCCTGCGCAGAAAGAACCCAAGCAAAAGCAGCTTGTGGAGGAATGGGTTTATTTGTCTTCAAGACTCGAGGGGAGACTCCATTCTGGCAGGGAAAACGATGGTATGAGCAGAGGGTTGGACATCACCTTTGCCACAACACTGCAAACAATGACAGCAAGGTGTGCCAAACACTGGCAAGGGGAAGCTGGTTTATAACCCCTGACAACACAGCTCCAGTGAGGTTGTAAAACCCAAACTGCCATCATCTGAGGATCCATCAATTTGAACACAGTCATTTATTTGTGGGGGACAACTGGATCAAACCATGACAACTAATATGGTAAAAATTTTCCCATTAATATGTCTTTTAAATTTTCCAATGAAATTCAGTTTAATTTAGACAAAAGCACTCTATATGAGAAGTTATTTGTGCTCCTATGTATAAGAACAATAGTTGAAGAAAAAAAACAAATATTCTAAATTTTTAAAATTGCATATTAACCATAAATATTCACAAACTCAAATAGGGAACGATAGGGAAAAACTGTGCCTTTTCTTTTCAGAGAATATTTTTCTATGAAATTAGTGAGATTAATAAATTTTAAATATTTTATTTATGTATTTGCAAGCAGAGAGATACAGAGAGACAGACAGACAGACAGACAGACAGAGAGAGAATGAGATAGAAAGAATGGACACACCACCAAGGCCTCTAGCAACTGCACACTAACTCCAGATACATGTGCTGCTTTGTGCATTAGGCAGATTAATAACTTTTAGAAGGTATTTATTACTCTGAGTTCTTTTGGTAAATTCTTAATAACCAATATAATTAATTTCATTATGCACCTTTGAAAGCTAACTTTGATCACTTATGGATTTTTCATGGAATTGAAATCAATTATAAGATTTATTTACATTACAAATCTTTGCAATGTGTAAAACAAACAAGAAAAAAATAAACCAAGACAATCCTTTTCTCTATTTAATCAGTCACATATTTGCCAAATAGTCGCAAAATATAAATTCTCAGATATTAGTGTCCTGAAGTGCATAAAGTGTGGGTGGTGACAAGAAAACCAAGTGTAAAATACTTTAAGATGGTGTTATTATTAAGTCAAGAAAAGCAATTTGGAAAATGGGAGGAAATTTTTCCTTTGATATCTCAATCAAGAATAAGCATCACTAAAACTGAGAAATCATTGACATTTCCATTGCTTTATAATAAACTAGAAATATATCTAAATCTTTGACTCTACTCATAAGATTTAGAAAATCTGATCTAAAGTTTCAGTGAATTAATATGTTCCATATATTCCAACATATTTTGAAATATTAACGGAATCTTATCAAAGAGATAGAAACTCACTGAAACATCAATATTAAGCCCTTGATGACTCATTTAGCAGTTAGTATTCAATAGCCATTATTTTCTCTGAACTTGGCACATTTTGAGTTTTCTTTCCAAAGCTAAGGGAGCATTATGGAAGATTGGGTGGAAAAAAATATAAGAGTAAGAGGCAAAAGATGTGGAGGATTACTTCAGATTGCTATTTTTTAGACATGACATGGAGTGATGGTTAGGTTTTGTTGTCAACATCTTTTTAATTATCTTGGTTGGGTCTCAGAGGATGTTCACAGGAAGGCAGCCTCTCAGTAAGGAAAGGATATAAGGAGCCTCAGGAAAACGAGAAAAACACTTTCCTTCCTGAGAGGGCAGTGCAGTAAGGAAATTCCAGACAGTGCATCAATAAGTCTGGGATAGGGTTGCACGACCTCCCTAAGGCTTTATAAAGAGGGAGAAGATCTTGTCTCTCATTCCCTGCCTGTTTTGTTGGTGTGGGCATGGTGTTGGTGATGGGTTTCTCTCTCTGCTTGGACCTGTGAAAAGGAGCCAGTATCTTTCATCATTATGGAATTTTCCTTGGATCTGTAACTTCAATAAATACTTTCAGAGACCACTGACAGGAAACACAATCGGTGGTTATGAGTAGGCTGACCACACCTCCCAGTAGGAGTGAGCAGCGAACCAAGAAAGGAGCACTTGTGTAATGGAGGAGCCTGGGCCTGGGGGAGACAATCAACAGCTTTCAATTCAGCCAATTTTCCACTTAGTGAGGGGGTCCCCTTGTCTGGAACTTGGGATTCAGGGTGAGAGGCACCGGATCCCGTACTCTTAGGCTCCCAAGACAAGATACACTATGGGACCAATTGACAGGGAGGCTACTAAAAATCGAATCCTGGTAATCTAAAATTGTGTATATTTGTTAACCTACACTGATCTCACTCTCCGATGGAGATTGTGTTTGTATCTTTCAGAATGCAGCAAGAGTGCTGGGGCTCATCTAACCCTACCAACCGACCGTAGGCCGATAGCTGAGATTCTGGCAAGAGAGGAGCCACCACAGTCATACAATGGAGGATCCAAATGGAACTCCACAGAGAAAGACGAGATGAACAAGGGGCCCACAGCCACAGCCATTAAATCAGCACAGGATTAGCCAGTGGAACAGAAACCAACGATTCGACACAAAGACCCCTAAGCTCACAACCTTAAAGCAAACTTATTACTCATCCACCACGACTCAGGGAACTTTGCGGAAGAGGGGGTGGAAAGATTGTGAGAGCCATGGTGGGGGAGACTATCCAGAGGTACGGACAGGAGAAACTGGCTGATTACTAGTCTATCCATGGTCCCCTGTCACAAGGACTGATCCAGATGACCCATGGAGAAGGTTATCCAGTTGAGGGGGGAGGGGAGGACAGTGGGGAATTGGGGATAACAACTCATTGTTTGCCCACCAAATGTTGTAACTCATTATGGACAATAAAAAAAATAATAAATAAATAAATACTTTCCTACCATAACAGTGCCTGGTTTGGAGATTCATCCCAACAGCATGTGAGCTGACTACAACACATGGCTTTTGCATTTATGACCTTACATTGACTGTCATTATCTGCACAAAGCCTGCACAATATTGGGGCCATCAGCATATGGACATTGATAATGGAGGGCAAAAGCAAAACAACCAAAAAACAATGACACTAACCTTAATGAAAAGGTATTGGCGTGAAATCTTGGTCTCTTGGAATTCCTTTGGTTATTACTTAATATTCTTTAAAAATCCATTGTTTAAATTTCAGTTAAACATCAAATTGAAAATGAATACAAATTGTAACTTGCTTAGCTGACATTGGACAAGAAGATGAATGAGTTGAGGATGAAGGAGAAATGCATGAATAATTCCATTGGGGTGTAATTCCTCAAAAAATGCAAAAATTTGAGAAAGTATCTTAAAATAAGTGAATTTGTGAAACGAGTGCTGTACAATTTAAATTTAAATATTCCTGCTTATTTACAATAGGGCTATTGGAAGCCATCAGTTAAAGGAATGGACAATTTTTCTTCCTGATTCTGGTTATATTTCATGGTTTCTGAGTATATTTCACCTTCTGAGCATGCAAAACTTTTCTTTTTTTCTTCTCATATATCATCCATGGAACATCTTACAAATTTAATTTCATTTAATCATTATGTACTAACAAACCAACAGAATGTCAAAGACAAAAAGGAAAACAGGTGAAAATGTCAAAATGTTATTTTCTCTATCACTAAGCAATAAAAAGGAGGAAAATACCACTTTCATCTTTTTCATATGAATACATTTTTTCACTCCTAAAATGAGAAAGTACATCCTGCTTTATTTGAAAAATGTTCCCTTTAGGAATAAAAGAATTGCAGATAAAGGAAAACACGTTAAACTCCATAGCACTTTGAGCCGGCTCACTTTAGCTTCCTCTTGTAAAACTGATTGATCTTCCAAAAGCCTGAAGTTACTTTTGCTACCAGCTATGGCTATTCTTTTGGTACAGAAAACCCATCAAATTCATTAAGTTTCCTTTCCATTGTTAGTTGACAACTTTGCCAACAAATGTCATAACTACTGAATTAACTTTTACATATTTTCAATGCTTGAGGACGCATGTAGCTAACTTTAGCATTACAAAATTCATTGGCCTACATTTCAGTAATGGTTTCTAGTTGAATTTGACTTAGTTTTAGGACACGCTTTGAAAGCAGCAGGATTGTGGACTTCATACTAATATGACAAAGCATTTAAATATTTATTATGACCCTGTAATTTGAAGATATCAGAAGGGTTCAAGTCATAGTTATGATTTCATTTTGTACATCAACAAATCTTACTTATGACCTAAGTTAACACAAGATGTATTATTATATAATGTGGGTGCATGCATCTGGAATTCATTTGTAGTGGCAAGAAGATCTGGCACACCCATGCCCTCTTCCCATACACAAGTAAATAATTAAAAAATATTTTAATAAAATATGAGGAAAGCACCTGGAATAAGTAAAAATATTTTTTAATATT